>WSXT02035953.1:0-13533 GCA_011762715.2 Neuroterus valhalla
ATTTCCAACTAGTGCAGTTTATAGTCCTATTTTCAACGAAATAGTTGCATTTTCTATCAATTTTTCGTTAGAGTGTTAAATTATCGAGACAGAATGAGGAGTTTTCCACATAGCAGGATAATTTCTGATAAAATGTAAATTTTTACCTACAGAAGATAGATTTTTAACAGAATGAGTGGATTTGAAACAAAACCTGTTATATTTTAGCCAAGAAAAAAAGGTTTTTAATAAAGAAACGAATTTGTAATTGATTTGTAAGTTGATTCAGTTAGATTGGGGAAAAATCAACTTCCATCAGAGAAGTAAGTTTAAAGTGAGGAATTTACAGATAAAAAAGTTAATACATAACAAAAGAGTTCACCTTCCGACCAAAAGGTTTCAAAATCAACATGCACAGATAGATTTTTGGAGAAAAAGATTAGGATCCGTATCAAGCCACATGTGGCAAGTCATACAGGTACCTCTCCCGACTAGATTGTCACTTTTTTGACAAGCCTCCCAATCTGAATTGTCACCTTGCTGTATCCTTCCCCCTCAAGGGTGGAAAAAATGCGACAAGTCTCCCTAACTCAATTTACCTATTTGATACGACTTTGAAGCAGAGAAACGTATGTGTTCAAAATTATATTTATGACGAGTCTTCTGCCACTGCGCAAAAGACTTTCAGTTTTTCTTGCGGGAGAGATGCTGCACTCTTGCCACTATGAAGAGGGAGAGATGCCGCAGAGGGACGTTTGGTTTGGGAGCCTTGCCACAAAGTTTTCAATCTAGTCGAAAGGGTGGTGCAAGAGAGACTTGCTGCTTCTTTGAGGAAAATGGTAATATCTCATTTTCAGAAAATTAACTGAAGTTCAGCCAAATGAAAGAACTAATTCTCAACAATTTAGTTATATCTTCAACAAGAGATAACTGAAATGATAAATTCATAAAAGAAGTACGTTTGAAAAGTAGTAAATCTTTCAACCAGAACCGATGCTCATTCGAAATAGAGAACAGTTCACTCAACCAAGTGGGACGATTTTTCAACCAAACGCATGAATTTTTAACAGGAAAATATAAAATTTGATGAGAACAGATTGTATGTAGATTTTCAACGATGCAAGATAAATGCTCCACGAAAAATGTTACATTTACTAATCAAGATATGATCGCAAAGTGAAAAAGGGGAAGGAGAAATAAAAAGGAGAAGGCGAAATTGAAAAGATTGATTTCCAGCTGTAATGATAAATCTCTAACCGGAAAAAATAATTATCTAGAGAAATAGTAGCATTTTCAATCTAAGAAGATTCTATTTCATCAAGAACAAAGTTCATCCACGACAAAGTCAACCAAGAGAGACACATTTCCAAAAAAAAACTGCAGAACAGAAAAGTTAAATTTTTTAACGAATCAGACGATTTATGGTCAGAATTATTACAATTGAAACAAAATCATTAAACTTTTGAGGAACTTTTAGGCTCGCAAAGAAAGAAGATCGGTTCTCAACGAATAATATTTGAATTTTCAAGCCGTAAAAACAAAGTTCAAGAGACCAGTTGATTTTCTGAAAAAGGAGCCAATTTTCAAACCAGGAAAACAAATTTTCAACCGCAATTATTTGATTTTTAACTAGGATTATAAATTTCTAACCATCTGAATTTGTTTCCTACGAAGATTGGGAATTTGGGAATGAAAACGTAAACATGCAGTCAAAACAGAATAATTTTCATCAAAAGTAAAATTTTGGAATCTATTAGAAAATTTTCTCACAGGAAACTCAAATTTTCAACCAAAAACTATTCTTTCAGTTTTCAAGCAAAGAATAAGAATTTTGAGGAAACAGTTTTATTGCAACTTCGATAGCTGAACTTTGAACAAAAAATATGCAGAATACTTTAATCATTAACTACCAAACTTTTCAAAAATAGTTTAATTGTATTCAATCTCAACTTTAATTTTATGTTTTGGGGTAATAAAACCTAATTTAATATAGCTATTTTTCTTGTAATTCGTAATTTGACCTTTTTGTTACGGATCTTGATCGTATAAATTTGTGATAACATGGTTCTTCCAAAAAATAATTATTGAAACATTTTTGATGATTTTCAGAAGCTGCTGTGTGGAAAAGCTATCAAAACATTCGATTATTATCGCGAATCGTAGTATTGTCAGGAACTTATTTTTGAGAACATACATTATTTTCGGAAGTGAGAACTATATATATTCCTTGGTTTATCAATTTTGTCAGTAAAATACACAGAACTCAATTTATATCTTGCGAAAACCATCAAACTCACGACTATAATAGAGATAATGAATTCTTGGAAAACAAGTCTACGAATAATTACTATTTCAGAACTTCTCTATGATATTAAATAAGCAAGATGAGAAATCCACCAAAACTTCCTAGCTGGCTAGATAAGAAACTTTTTGAGGACAACATCATAAATTTTTCATTTTTTTATCAAAGTATAGCAAAAATGTAACTTGGGATTACTAGAAATAATACAGAAACTTTGAACCTACTTTAGTAGAAATAAGAAATTTTTCTTCAATAAGTCTGAGAATCGGATGCAGTTTTGGACAACTTGTCAAAATTCCAACAACAGAAAATTTATTTCTCACCAAAAACCTAACCCCCAAAGAATAATCAAATTTAAGGCTACAAGGGCCAATTTTGTACACATAAGATGAAATGTCGACGGAAAGAACATTTTCAATAAGAAGACATAAATTTTCATATAAATATTCAAATTTCTAGATAAGAAAACTCAATTTTTCATCTATAATAGAAACTTAAAATTCCCAGTTTGGAAATTTTTTTTCCGATGAAAACAAAAAGATGATTTCGAACAGTTCAATTTGAAGATAGAAGACGAGTTTTTACAAAACTCTCCAGTCCTCAATCAAATATATATGAATTATCCTCGAGAAGAGAAAATCATTTTCGTTAGAAAAAATAATATATACAGAAAAAAGCTTTCGAACGTTCATATACACTAGAAAATTAAAATGATTAAAAAAAGGTAAATATCCACCATGGAAGATTAATTTTCTACATATAAGAATAATTAGCAACCCAAAAAGACAATTTCATAAGAAAAAGTTAAATTTTCAATCAGAAAGTTAGAGGATCAGAGATCCGAAAGATTTCGAAAAAATTTCAGGACGAGAACATGAATTTCTTACACAAAATTCCAATTTTCGACTCGAAGATATGCTTCCCCATCAAAATAGTTTTTGCTATACAAGCAAGGAGTCAAATTTTTAGATAAAACTTTTGAACCTTTCACATGAAAGACTATTTTTTTACAATGCAATGAAAGCATGTCATAATTCATAGTTCGTTCAACAAAAATTGTAACATTCCGTCAAAAATAATTTGTTCCAACCAAAAAAGTTTATTTAACGATATTATTAGGAACTCATACTTTTTTTAATTAAAATTTGTTTTCCTTCTTGTAAATTAAATTTTTCGATTAAAATATTCAACTATTTTGTTGAGGGATTCATAAATTTTATTCAAAATTTACTTTGTTGCTGAAGAGCCATTTGCTTGTTTAAAATACTTATTTTTAGTTCAAAAATTTTAATGTGATGCAGAAATTTCGTCTCTTTATTAAACTTCTCATATTAGGCTTCTTGGTCAGCTAATCCACAAATATATTTTTTCCTATCAATTTTTACTCCTAAATTCGACTCTTCCAAAAATTCATCTTTTTGTCAGAAGATTCTTAACATCAGTTGAAAATTTCTTTCTTTGGTTTGAAATGTTAAAATTCTTCCTATGATTTGTTTTTTCTATGAGAGATTTCGGATACAGTCCCAATAGCTGAATTCTACGTTTCTACTCAAACTCTGTATACTTATATTATTCGACGCGCTGATCACGAATATGATAGTGAACATTGTCGACTTGGCGGTTTTCATGGTGAAACATGAAAAAAATCAATTTTGCGGAATTTCCCTTCAAAAAATGTAGATCTCATCTAGATACAAATTTTTTGTTTCATGCATTTTGTTCCACGAGTAATGGTTTTTGAGGAAATTAGTCATATCATAAATCTTACGTCAACTCTTTCTCTACTGTTTATTACCGTGGCAGACAAGCTTTGTGGTGGTAGGAAGAGTTCCCTGTGACAGATGATAAAAAAAAATGTGAGTCGCATACCCCCCTCTTTTCTCGAGTCTCTTGGGGGGCAGGAAGGAAGGCACCAATCTGACTGGTCACAAAAATGAAGTTGGTTCAACCCATATCGATTCTTATGGGTTTTTCATAGAAATCGATTATTACTAATTTTCAAAAAAATTATCACCCTTGCAAAAAAACGTGTCTCACAAAAAATATGTATTTTGATGGTATCTATAACTTTTGTTTACAAGATTTGGCAAAATTGATTTTGTTTTATTAATCGATGTCGCAGGTTTCAACTATTATATACGTAATCACACGTCAAAATAAATGAGTATGCAAAGTTTGCAGAAAATTGGAGAATTCAGCTGTTTGTTACTCTATCCGAGATTTGTTTTTTCGGTTACAAGTTTACCTTCCGTTCAAGAGTTTGTTCCTTTTAAGTCAGCAAAAAATCGAATAAATGTTTTTCTCGTGTAAAGCCTCTCTCTTCTTAGACGCTCAAACGTTTTTAAAAAATTTTGCCCGTTCTTGTTACGTACAACTGATTAAAATGATTTTGCCTCCCCTTTTTCGACAGACATTTTTGCAAGACGAATTGAAATATTTTATTTGTAACGGGAAATCTGTATTTTCTTGAAATTCAAATATTGATGTATCTGTTTGAAATTTATCTTTTTAAATTACAAAATCAGCTCTTTGGTTCCGAAAACATTCATTCTCCTGGAGTCATTAATTTTTGTCGAAAATAAAACTTTCGTGTCAAAGATTTGCTCATTTGAATGAGATGAATTCTTTCAGGTTGCAAATTCAACTATAAGTTTTGTCACAAATGTAGTGATTTTGTTGAGAATTCAAATATAACGATTGATCGATTCGTTCTGGAAAAAACGTTCAATCTTCATCAAGGTAGCTGAAAATTTTCTAAAGGATTTTTATTACAATTCTAACATTTAATACACAAGGTTTTATGAATATACAGAATGAGTTAGCTTGTTTTCAATACTTTCCTAATAAAGGTAACAAAGAACTTGACTCTGGTTTATAACTATGTTCACATGAATGTTTACAATAGTCACGTTGCAATACTGTATAAATTAAGGAAATCAGCATCGCAAATTCATACGACGAAGTACTGATGTACCAGATCCCTCATCTTCACAGAAGAACCATTGGGAATTCAACACTTCTTTGGTTGGGATATTCAATTTTACGTATTCATTAAAATTTGAATTTTGTCCTCTATATATCTTCATGAAGTTGAATCAGACTATTGTGTTAAATATTCCACTCTCGTATTGGATATAGTGAATAAAAAATAAATTTTTCTCTTTTAGGTTTTTCAAATATATCTATTGAAAGAAAACAAGCCCTTAAATGGAGGGAACATAAAGGAAATGAAAAAAGGGGAAAGATAAAAAAGGAAGCAATCTCCAAATCCCCTCCTTTTCTTTTTTTTCTATCTCAAGCATTTTTTTTCTCGAAAAAACACAATACACCAGAAAAATATATATTACTTGAGTGAGATTTCCGGTATTAAGCAGCATGGGTTCTCCATGACTTTTGACCTGCTATGTTGGGAGATCTTTTACCTTGATAAAGGTGTTGGTTCGTCCAAATTTGTTCGTCGGATTTTTGGTTTTTCATTTGATTTCTAGGAGCTGCAGATTATCTCACAAATTTATTTATAAAAGAAGAACAGACATTTTTATGCCATAATTGTAGATTTTGCACATGTTTTCCCATCTGTAAACCATCCTCTTATCTGGGCAAAGCTCTACAATCTTGGGGTGAGCTCCAAAATCATTAGAATCTTACAAAGTTTATATGACAGAGCTTCAACTGCGTATCCGAAAGATACGCGGACCTTCGAAACGTAAATTTTTAAAATGATGGAATTCACGACTTTTTTGGAGATTGGGAAATTCGAAACAAAACCAGTTCATAAATTTGGTTTATCTGCTAGTAGAGGGAAACTCGATGTTTATGCTCCTGTTTTCAAGAGGTAAAACGGCTGATTATGCTCCTGTTTTTTGATTATGCTCCTCTTTTTCTTCTTCTTTCACAGCGAGAGGGAGAGAGAGCCAGAAAAGCATATGTGTCGCCATCTATTTTATTTTCACGCGCGGCGCCGCCACCATGTTATAGAAGGAGAGAGAATGTCTCACTCTCCTTGTACAGCATGGCGTCACTTATTTCTCACATCATTTCGGCGAGTTTTGCTCGTTTCCCTCTAATAGCAGATAAAATAGTATATCAGAGCTGACACAAATATTTTGGAAATTATCAAACTCAATACTTATTCAAATAATAAAATATGCTATAAATCGAAAAACAGCGAAAGTCCTCTAAGCTTGTTTAGTTGACCTGGAGAAGGAAATGCCTATTTGTTTGCTGCCTATTCGACAAGAAAATATTTGCAGATGCTACAACTCCCTTCACAAAGAAAAATTAGGGCTTATAAAATGTACTGGAAACTAGATATTTCCACTATGCGCTTTAATTTTTAACAAAGAAAAAAAATATACTTTTGAAGAAATATTGAATTTCAAATAGAAAAACATTTAATTTCTACCAAGAAAATGAATTGTAAACTTAACAGTTAAATCCCTTATCACCGCATATTACATTCCAGGCAAACGTTCATCTACCTATCCAACCGAAAGTATATGTTATTCATTTAAGATCAAATCTTGTTTGATTCAAATATCTATCATATTTTTCTTTGAGAAACAATGGTTTTAGGTTTAAAGTTCATCTTCTTTGCAAAAACTTGAATTAAATTCGAAAAATCAATTTTTCTATCGGGTTAAAAATCAACTATTCTTGATTAAACCATTCTGTACCGTTCTCCTTCTAAATGAGGAGGCAATATTTTCATGTAAAACTTTACTTGACCAAAGTATAAAAAAGTTAATACCCCCAATAAAAATTTTCAGTATATAAGAATTCACGAAGAAATTCGAATCCAATAAAAAATTGTTCAAGATAAATGTTTTGAAATCGCAGTGAAGATATCGGCTCATTCCTTCATCGGCATGAGTAACAAAAACATTTCTTCTACGAATATTCCACTTTATTGATGACAGTTCAGGAGTGAAAAACAGTTATAAAAAAATAATCACAGAGAGTTTGGAGGAAACACCCGCCGAAATAATCGTAGAACATTGTGAGAAAATTCTTAAAATCAATTTATGTATTATTTTTATGACTTCAATTATTCAATAATAAAAAAAATCCATTTGAAAAGAGAAAACCTATTAATTTTAATACACTAAAGAATGCCATCAGTTCTAGTCCCTACTTGTTTCTTAATTTTATTCTCTTTTATTCTCTGAACGGAGAAGATTATTCTTCAATCAAGCGGAGAATTGAATGAGAGATTCATCTCTCTTGGTAGAAATCACATTATTCCCAGTCAGAAATGCAACAGCCTCAGATTACCAAGCAAGGGATGAAATGATGAAAGTGTATAAGATATCCCGTGATGAGGAAATCTCCATATATTTTTGTACCATTATGCCATAATCTCTTATGGGGTAAGCGTAACTCGTGAAGAGTCATATTTGGTTCATTTGAACACACGGGAGGACACTAGTGTCCCGCCAACATGCCAACGTAACGCGAGATCCCCGGAATGTCTTCCATCTTATTACTAGTCGCACCACATGCTACTTAACTTCAGTGATCGTCTGGGAACTGGTTTTTTTAGCGTGGCATGGCTGTTGGCGAAAATTTGAAACTTTTATGATCAGGGATTTAATTCCTCGTTATAGAAAATTATCTGTTGAGGATTGAGTTATCCTGATGAAAACAAGTATTCTGTGGTTGCATTAGAATGTTTGAAAATTCGTTTTTTTTTTACAGTTATTTTTAGGCTCATTTGAGCATTATATTTTTGATTTGATAAAAAGTGAAAATTTTTGGTTGCGGGTATACGTATATTGTCGTAGATTATTCCTTTCTGTGTTTTGCGTTAGAAATTTTTCTGCTCAGCTTGAAGCTTAAATAATCATGTAGCTTTGCTGACTAAAGATTTTTCTATATAGCAAATAGTCACTTCTACATAAAAGAATATTGGCAACACACATTTTTTCAAATATTGGAAAAATAGACGCGTATTTAGGAAAGTGATGGCCAAAATCTGCCCGCTACGCGGGAACATTTTCATCAAGCGCGGCTTGCTTCGCTCCGAAGTTTGAGCGCACCGAAAGCACGCGTATTTCAGATCTCGCGCTTCGCGCTCGATGTTAATCTCGATTATGAAGTAACCTCGCACTTCGCCCTCAGCCTTTATATCTTCCTACAGTTGTATCAAAGTCGGTAATTTTTATTTTCATTTTTTACTATTGAAACAAAAACCTCGCGTCCAATGAGAAAAATTATAAAAATCTTAAGCATATTTTTCGCGTGGACAAGCTTTCCCTATTAATCTTCTGTGTAAGTCTTAGTCGTTTTTTCAGAAATTTTATTATTTCATTTTTATAGTTATTTTTCCTGATTGGAGTTAAGACACAATTTCAGTTCATTTACATTTCCCCTTACCTTGCATAGGTTGACCAAAAAATGAATCTTTCTATTTTTTTTTCATTATTTTTTGTGCGACCAAAATTAGAATTTTCTAATTTTTGATAAAACTCTAAAAGTTGTGAAGATCATCCTGAGGGCTCTCAAAAAGAAATTTTTTTTTTTACTTTTGTTTATATCTTGCGTTGCTCAGCTAAAAATTCTCATTTTCTTTTCTATTTTTTGATTTTTAAAATGTCACAACTCTGGCAATCATTTTTTCCATATAAATTGTAACCTAAACATCTTTATTTCATATTATAACTACTTATATTTATTTCTATTATATAGAATAAATCTCTTTAAAAAGGTACGCAATGCACCGAAACGTAGAGGAATTATGGAAAAGAGGAGATTTCTCTTGATGTAAAAATAAAATCTGAGTATCAAAAGAAATTATTGACTTGATTTATTTTTCTAACGACTGACCGTAAGACGAAAAAAATTTCTACAACTACTACTTTGAGACAGAAAAGAGTTTAGGAAGAATGAATAATAAGAATTGATAAGGAAAGAAGGGTGGAGGACAAAAGCAAAGGATGATTTGTAAAAGAAGGGAGAGTAAGAGTTTAGGAAGATAGTACTCAGTTGGGCCTATGGGCAATGGAGAGGATGAGCCAATAATACAAGAATCATGAGAGCATATTAGAAGAAAAGAGAAAAAGATAGAAACTCGTCAAAAATCATATAAAACAATGTATGCAGCAAAAAGAAAGAAGTTCAAATGTGGAAGGAAAAACTATAGGGCGCGTGTGTGAAGATAGAATCAAGGAAGCGCTGAAACTTTTCAATTACTCCCGAAGAGATTGAGAAACATTTTTCAATAGGCATTAATTTCCTAGAGGTACAGAGCCTTATGGGATAACAAATTCCAACCGAAAGAATCACAGACCTTTGAAACGTAAATTGTCGAAATTATTAAACTCACGACTTTTTGGAGATTCGCAATCTAAACAAAAACAAGTTCATAAATTTGGTATATTCATGAGAGCTGATACAAGTGTTTTGAAGATTAATAAATTCAATACTTTTTGAATAATAGAATATGCTATGGAGCAAAAGAATTTGAGGGGTTTTTCAGAAAAATTAGCGGTAATCCTCTAAACTTGATTGTTTGACCAGGGGAAGGAAAAGCTTATCTGTTTGACACCTTTTCGAAAGAGAAATATTTTCAGAAGCTAGAAAGAACAGTTCTTTTTACATTCTCATTCTGAATGAGAAGGTATTGGTTTTTTGCGAAAAATGACTTTCACGGATTTAATGAAATCTCCATATTTTGAGACCCCCTGAGTCAGAAAAAACGATTTTTGTGAAGGTGTATGTCTGCCTGTCTGTCTGTAATCGGTGAACTCGATAACTTAGGAAGGATGATCATATTGGATTGTGCTTCGGCAAACTTTTTTAATGCTGGAAAAGAAATGATGGTTTCGTTAACCAGATATTCTGACCAATGTTCCTGGTTTTATCCATCAGAATAGCTTTTGGAAAGTGAAAAATTCACATTTCCGAACAAAACTGGAAATATTTTTTTGATGAGACGCATAGTTTTTGTTTGAATCGTGAAAAATGTTACAAAAAAGGAAAACTTCCATTCTTAAGCAAAACTATGCGATATGCGAAAAAATGAAAAGCACGAAAATTGTTCACCCTAAAAATATCTACAAATTCACTGTTGAATATTTTTCGATGAGACAAATAGTTCTTGTTTCAATCATGATAACGCACTTACCAAAATAATAGGAATCCATTTCACAACCAAACAATAAGAGACAGGAAGCAATATTGAACAGGAAAATTGTTCATCTTAAAAAGGTCTACAAGTTTTATATGAATTATTTTCCAGTGAGACGTATATTTTTTGTTTTAGCCGTGACGACGGTCTTCAAACAATGGAAAATTCAATTTGCTAGCAAAACTATGTGAGATGTAGATATCAGTGGCGAGTAGTGTAGAGCCTTAAGGGTACCCTGTGGTCTAGAATTTTCAAAAAAACGATTCCTTTGTTAAAGATATTTTGAAAGTATAGTCCTCTGAGACTATGCTGGTGAATTATTATAAAGATCTACAGCCTGTTAAGCCTGTTTCACAAAAATATAAATAATGTAATATCTATCCCTCAAATTTCAAACTCGTTTTTCTCGAAACTATTTTTTTTTACACGACGGGATAAAAAAAAAGAAAAACTATTGATCCGAATTGTCTGAAAATTAGATATGTTATTCAGTACACCGGTAGCTATATCCGGAACTAGGAAAAAATTTTTATCTTCATAACTTCCTATTTTTTGAGCCAAGAAGCTAATGAAAAATTAGCCTTTTTTCGGTTTCCGAACTTCAAAGTCACGCCATTTTGTCAAAAAAATTTTTTGTTCTCTTATCCTAGTCCGGGCTATAGCTACACTCACACAGACTAATAATTACTTTTGTTTGTATTTTCCTGATCAATAGAAGTGCCAAAATCTATCCCGCCACTCAGGCCTAATGTTTTGAAGGGGTCATTTTTGGCGCCATTTTGAACATTAATCACATGTTTCTTTTATAATTTCACCAATGTTTTTGTATTCTATTCAAGTTTTTAAATGTACCTACAAACCTTTATAATTGTAATTCCCTTCTTTCGTTACAAAAAAAAATCTCAAAAAAGCCGTAAATTTACGAGCGCTAGACCACCGGGTGCCCTCCAGTGAAATTAATTTTTGAAAAATTTTATCAAAAATTTCAAGCAATCAATAATCTCCATAGAAGTACAGGTTTCGAGTAGTTTTGCAATATTTGCAACTCTGTATGAGCATTACACTGTATTCTAAATCAGAAACGGAACTAGACATGCGCGAAGCGCGAGGTGAAAAATACGCTGAGCGCGTAGCGTGAGGCTAATACATCATCGAGGGCGAAGCGCGAGATCCGAATGAAGCGCGCACTAGGCGTGCTCAAATTCGCGAGCCGTGCACGTAGAGCGCTATGAGAATGTGCCCGTGTGGCAGGCAGAGTTTTTCCGTATACTTTGAAAATTTTCTACGTAATACTTGGCGAGAAAAAAGAACAAACATATCACCTTCCTCCTGAGAAAAAAATTAGAGGCTGATAAACTACACTGAAAAATATGTATTTCGACTATGTAGATGGATTGTTAACAAGAAGTAAGCCGAAGACGAATTTCGTCAAAAAATATCCAAATTTTGAACCAGAAAAATTGATATTCCATCGAAGGAAATGAATTTTTGATGAATTTCCTCTAAAGCTGAACTCATTCTTGCAAGAATCGTTGTTTTTGGTCGAAAGTTGATTTAATTAATTTAAAATCAAAATCTTCTTGGGTTGGAATATTAGCTATCGCATTCATCATTGAGAATCCATCATTTCAGGTTGAAACTTAAACTTTTTCGCAGAAACTTGAACTACATTGAGGAGATTAGTTCTCTCAGTTGAAAACTTATCTATTCGGTTGAAGATCAAATATTCTATGTCTTTCTGAAGTCACATTTTTTATATCCTAAAGAGAAAAAAAAAGTTCGTTGGCCATCCACGCTCGACTAAAATTTCTGGCTTTATCCATTAAAAAAGCTTCTGAAAAAATTGAGAAATTCAACTGTTTCCTCCAACTATGCAAGGTGTCTATGAAAAAAAAGAAAGAAAAGTGTTGGAGATTACAATTCGCGTCCTATTTAAAATATAGGTGTCACCACGTACCGGACTTGATTAGTGTTCCTTTGATATGCAGTCCGAACTCCATTTTGTTTTTTCTATTCATAAGTTTCACTTTTTTACTACGCACTACGTTTGCTTGTCGGTCCCCTTTTGTATCTTTAATTGAATATACGGACATTTTTGTGAGATCTAAATGATTTGTTTAATTTTTTCGACCCACGGATCCTGTTAATCCTTAACGGAAAGAAGTAAAGCTGAGAATCAAAATTATTTTCTTCGGGAAAATCTAAAATTATATTCAAATAATTTCCGGATAAGATGTGACGTTTTTATCTCAACCGTGATAATGCGTTATGGGAAATCTGCTTTCTCACAACACCTTCGGGGTTCGTGCGATGCATTCACATCATCAGACTCGCGCTCCGCGTTTGATGTTACTCCATTTTGGTTTAAATTCTTAAAAAATGGACTTTCGCATTATATCTTTATACGCAGTTGAATATTACGGAACGAAACAAGGAAAAATTAACCAATGTGTGAAAAATCTAATACCCCCTTTTACAAATTTGCAGCATACGAGAAACCATGAGGAAATTTTTGATCCAAAACAAAATTGTTCAAAATACGTGTTTTGAAATCGCAGTAAAGATATCGGCGAATTTCTAAATCGACATGAGTAACAAAAAAATTTCTTCTACGAATATTCCACTTTTACTGATGACGTTTCAGGAGTGAAAAATATATATACAAATAACCATAGAGAGTTGGGAAGAAATATCGGGTGGAATTATCGTGGATCTGCATGCGGAAATTCCCATAATCAATGGGTATATTAGTTTTATAATTTAAGTCATTATGAAAAGAAAGAAATCTGCCCGTTGCGCGGGCTCATTCTCATGGCGCACAGTGCGCGCGGCTCGCTTCGCTCACAAGTTTGAGCGCGCCTAGGGCGCGCGTCATTCGGATCTCGCGCTTCGCGCTTGGCTTCATACGTGCTTGATCCAACTTACAGTGTGATGCATCCACAGGATTACAAATATTGCAAAACTGCTAAAAACCTCCACTTGTATTAATTTTTTTTTTCTTTCATTTTTGATGAAATTTTCTTTATATTAAGTTTACTTAAGGCTCCACTGGCCTTGAGGAACACATTCTCATTACAATACTCGCCACAAATATTTACATCTTGCATTGTTTGGCTAGCAAATT
>WSXT02035975.1:1121-28287 GCA_011762715.2 Neuroterus valhalla
AGATCGATTATTTTCTCCATTGAAAATGCAACTGTTCGGTTGGAGAAAAAAAAAATTTCGGTTGAGGGCCAACTATTTTGTTGACAATTTTTCTTCTTAAATGGAATTAATTATAAGGTTCGAAATTGAGGTATTTTGATAATAGGTTCGTCTTTTTCCTCATCTATTATTATTCATTTGAGATCGATTATTTTCTCCATTGAAAATGCAACTGTTCGGTTGGAGAAAAAAAAAATTTCGGTTGAGGGCCAACTATTATGTTGACAAATCCTGTTCGGAATTCAACTGTCTGTTAAAAAATGTAATGGTCTGATTTGACATTTATCTATTTTGTTGAAAATTCAAGTTTTCAGAAGTAAGAAAGTATTTTGCATAAAATTTATGCCTTTTCTCGAAAAATTGTCTATTCGTTCAAGAACTCATTTTCTCAATTTGATCTTTTTTGTCAGAAATGCAAGTGTTTGGTTGGAAAATGAAATACTTTTTGTTCGGGGGTTCAGTTTTCTCGTTAGGAATTCAGGTTCTCAGCTGGAATTCAATTATTTGGCTTTAAATTGATGTATATTGTTGAGAAGTTCACCTTTCTCCAAATATTATATTTTTTCGTAAGATATAAATTATTTCTTCTGTTGAGAATGCAAAAATGATTTTATTTTATTTCAAATCCAAATATTTTGTTGAAGATTCAAGTTTTCGGTAACAGAAAAACTATATTATTCAAATTTTGTCTTTTTTTACAGAAATCATCTTCGAAGTAGAAATTTTATATTTTTTCTGGTTGGCAATGCAGCTGGTCGGTTGAAAATAAATATTTTGTGGTTGAGGAATGACTCATTTTGTTGATAATTTATATTTCCAGGTAGGATTTATTTATTTAGCTCGAAAAAAGGTATTTTATTGAAATAATTATCTTTTTTTTCAAATGTTTTTTTGGAAGATATTCAATTTTCTTTCTGTTTGAAATGCAAGTCCTCGGTTGAAAAATAAGATATTTTTGGTTTAGTATTCAACATTTTGTTGAAAGTTCATTTTGCAAGCTGAAATTTAACTGTTTTATTGAGAGAAAAAAAATTAGTTGGATGAAATCAAACTAATTCCTTCAAGATTTGTGCATTGTTGAAAATTTCCCTTTGTGTTTCAGAATTTTGTATTTTTGTTCGGAAATTCATCTTCTTTGGTCAATTTTGGTTAAGGATCCTCCTATCTTATTGAAAATTAATATTTTCGGATAGAATTTAACTATTTTGTTTGAAATTCATGTTTCAAGATAAAATGAAACTATCATGTTCAAATTTCATGTACTTCATTGAACATTCATTTGTTGGTAGATATTTTCGCTTTTTTCTTCAAACAAATGCATGTCTTTGTTTGGAAGTTGATATTTCTGAAAAATGTTATCTTCTTCTTTCACAAATGCGAATGAATTATAACTTTTTTAAGATTTTGTTGAATCTTGATTTGTTTATCCTTTTGCCAAAAAATTGTCTTTTGCTAGTAAAATTCATAAGAAGTACTATATTTCGGGAAGATACACATATGGAAAATGAAATTTTAATATGTTTTTCAACAAATATTATTAGTTCCATATTGCGAAATTAATCATTTCTCTCCTTACATAATGATAACATAATGATTACACAATATTTCCACAAGTGTAAAATCGTTTACTACTTTAACGTGGCACAATGAGAAAGCAGAGTAATGCAAAACAAATAATTTTTTAGCTGAAATGAGATAATGACTAGTCAGACAAGTGTATATAAATTTAGATATTTTCGAACATTCTGAAAAATATTCATTAATTAGATCGCAATAAAATTCCTCAGAAGTCAATTCTCATTTAAAGAAAAAACAGACCATGATTATTATATTGTGCTTTACTTTAGTGCTTTTCACTAATTCTGTTGGTAAGTACAAAAAAACTCGACTCTTGAGTCTTTTTTTAATCTTATATTTATATTAATTTTAAAGTATTTTTGTGTTTTTCTTCGAATAAATTATAAGTATAATTCATGTCTTTTTTGTTTAAAACTCAACTATTCTGGTTAAAATTTGATCGTTTTCTTAAAAATTCAATTTTTTTGTGTTTTTAGATATTTGCCTCATTGGAGAAAGAATTTGTATTATTGGATCGAGAATTAATTTTTCTCTTGACAAAATTTATACTCCTTGGTTTGAAAATAGTCGGTTTGATGAAAATGTATTTTTCCTTTTTGAAAATAAACTTTTGTATTATAATTTTATTATTTTGGGATAAGAAGTTAACTGTCTCATAGAAAATTTCTCAACTTCTTCAACTTCAACTTTTCGGGTTGCGGTTCAGGATGGTCAAAAAATGCATCACCAAAAAATTTTTTCGAATTTTTATGCAAAACGCCCGGAAACTTTTTCGAATCCACGAAAAAATAAATGCATTTTTTTGTTTTGAAAAAAAAATATTCAGAGGTGCCGCAGGTTCTGTAAAGTTTAACACGTATTTCCTATAAGAGAAAAATACGTTTTAGACCCCCCATAAGTCTGTTTTATAGGGCCCCAAAAAACCCCCACAAGTGAAAAAATTGGTTTTTCGAGTTTTAGGCACTAATTATGATTATTTGCGGTTTTTCAACGCAGATTGCTTCAAACTTCAGATTGCTTTTCTGAATTTTTCAACTCATTTTCAACGTTTCAGTTAGAGCGAGTTAATAATCAATTAAAGTTAACAAAGTTAATTGTTTAAACAATATGTTATTATTCATAACAATATTCTCTCAGGATAATGCTTCAAAGTTGCAGTTTTTTATGAAATTTACAAATTTTTTTACACTTTTCACTTAAAGTAGGTAATTATTTAATTTATTTAGCAAAAATAATTGGTCAAACAAATTGTGATTGTTTCTAGCTATCTTCTTCTTGATTAATATACTACATAGTTGCGGTTTTTTCCTTAAATTTTTAACTTTTAATCACTTTTCAATTAGATCAAATTGATAATTAATTCATGTTGAGAAAAATTGTTTAAACAATTTATTATCATTGCTAATAATTTTTTCTTTGCCTAATGATAGAAACTTATGGTTTTTTCTGAAATTTTAAACTTTATGTCCACTTTTTACTTGAATTGAAGTGATATTTAATTTAACAGAAATAATGGTTAAAATAAATTATTATTGGTGATACCTATCTTCTCTTAGACTAGTGCTAGAAAATTGCGGTTTTTTTTCTAAACTATTAGGCTTTTTATCAACTTCTCACTTAGTGAAGTAATAATCTAAGCACTCATCTAAGAGAAAATAGCCATGAGCAATAATAAATTCGTCAGATAAGCATGTTTGTTAACTTGCATTGATTATTACCTCACTCAGTGAGAAGTTGATGAAAAGCCTAATGGTTTATAAAAAACCGCAACTTTTTAGCGCTAGTCCAAGAGAAGATAGTTTTAAACATTTTTGTTAAATTAAATTGAATACTGACTCACTTCAAGTGGAAAGTGGACAAAAAGTTGTGATTTTCAGAAAGAACCGCAACTTTGTAGCATTATTCTAAGAGAATATTGTTATGAATAATAACCCGTTTTTAGGAGAAAGCTGCTATAAACAATAATAAATTGTTCAAGAAATTTGAATGAACATCTTATCATCAGTATAAAGTAGTATTTCATGTATTTGAAACAATCTGCGTTACAAAAACCGCAAAAAAATCATAATTAGCGCCAAAAACTCGAAAAACCCATATTTTCACTTATGGGGGTTTTTCGGGGCCCTATAAAACAGATTTATGGGGTTGATATTTGAAAAGTAATATTTTATTCGCATTCTGTGACCAATTGTGAAGAGAAATGGTGAATTTCGAACTCGATTCATCTGATATTGAGATTTTCAAATAAAATGTACGAAAACGTCTTTTTTTTTTATGGGAAATACGTGTTAAACTCCACGGGGCTTGCGGCACCTCTAAATAATTTTTTTTTCAAAACAAAAAAAAATGCATGTATTTTCTTGTGGATTCGAACAAATTTTCGGCGTTTTGCATAAAAATTCTAAAAAAAAATTTCGGACCACCCTAATTGCGGATTCACTTTCTTTTAGAAAGTTCATCTTTATGATTGGAACATTACTTTTTTTCAAATTCAGATTTATTTGGTTAAAATTCTAATCAGTTAGGATTTCACTATCCATTCAGAACCTTTTGTTATCTAGACGAATGCTCTACCCACTGAGCTACGGTGCGGTCCGTCGATCCTCTTCTCACAGGAGGACCCTTTTATCTTTTTCACATAAATTTGTAGTTGATTTCCTGATTGAAAAAATGTTCATCTTGGCCAAATGATGTAAAATATGTTTCGAAGATTTGATGAGTCAACTCGGTTGGAGCAACTGATAAAGGTAACTGAAATGAAAATCTTGAGATGGAATTTTCTAATTGTGTATATACTCGTATAGCCAGGGAGCGTTATCTATGAGAAGAGGATCGACGGACCTTGACGCAGCTCAACTAGGAAAGCACGCATCTGGGTGACGGAAGGTCCTGGGTTCGAATCCCAGTGGAGCAAGAAAGGCAGTCTTTTTTTTCAAAGGGATGTTCTAATATCTCATTGAAAATTCAATTGTTTCGCAAAAGATGAGAACATTCTGTTGGAAACTTATCTTCTTTAACAGAAATCCAACTATTTTTTTGAACATTCGTTATTTTGGGTAGAAAATAACCCCGTAAAGATTCGAATTCGTCTTTTTTTTTGCAGCAAACTCATCGATGATGTTAGAAAATATACTTTTTGATAAAAAATGTTTTGGTTGGAAACTCGTCTTTGTAGCTTTCTTCCAATTGAATATTTCCTCAGAATATTTTATGGGTAAAAACAACCATTTTTTATCGTTTAAAGTTTGCTCAAATTAACAAAATAATTAAACTCGAGAAAAGTTACTGATTCCAGGAAAAAAATTCAGTCAATTGACAGGAAATTTAGTTAACTAAAATTTTTTCTGAAATAAAAAAAGCTCGATAAAACATACCGTTGTGTTCTATTACAAATTTATTTAATTTTAACGATGCGAAGGCGATATTATGAACCTCAAAAATAAGCTTCATCATCTACCCAAACATTACGTGTTAAATGAAGAAATAATGAATATTTAAACACTAATTCAAACAACTATTCATAAATAATTTTCAGTGGTATTAGCTCAATAAACAATATTTCTATTTTATAACGAACAATTGGGAAAAAAATGTAGATTCCGCAGGATAAGGTCCTTTTTGTTGTTCTAGAGTTATATTTTTTGCAATGATTCTGTGGAAAATAAACTTCAATTAATTAATTGATAACATCTAGTCATTTTCACATAAATTTTATAAACAATTTTGCCTATTATTTTATTTATAATATAAGTTCAGGATACAGATTTGACTGTCAATATCTTGTTTATGTTTTTCCTTAGTGCCAACTTGATATTGTGGAATCACATTTAATTATTTAAAAAATTTTATTCAACAAATAGATAATCAAGTCAGTTTTTCATTTATTCAAACAATATTAGGCAACAAACATGTAACTTTATTAGTTCCCAATATAGAGCTTACTTTTTTTCGTAAAATCGAGAAAATTATTTGGAAATTTTAATATAATAATATTGTATAATAATATTAATATAATAATGAAAAAACCTTGTGCAAGTTCTGGTTTCTTGCAATAATTTCGTACTCAATTACTAATTGTAATTAATTACAAATGAGACACACAAAAATTCTTGACGCAAGAATTAAGTAAATAAAACTAATGAACCCAAATTTTCAGAATCATTTACTTGGTTTTGACGAAAAAACCAAACCTTTTAAGTGTAAATTAAAAAATCTCTGCAATTTCTGAGGGAAAAACTGAGAAAGTTATGAATTTTTTAAATTGAAATTGTTCAAACAATGAAAAGTAAATGTGCAACATAAAGTTGAAACTGCAAAACGCAATTGACAAAACATATGCAATCACATCTGTATTCTAAACGCATTATATTTAGTAGATAACTATCGAAATTTGAATTTGTTCATCGAATTTGTGTATCAAATTTATTCAAACAATGACTTGGTGTTGTCGATTTTTAATTGTTTTCAAACGTGACTTTATTTCTACAAATTAACTGCAAAAAATATCAGTTTATGCAACTTGAAGATTTTTTTCTGCCTGAATCACATTTTTCAACTCATTTGATCATTGTTAGTTATAAATTTTGTTTATTTAACTAATACTGCTTGGAGTATTTTCTATAGTCTTGATTCACTGATTTTCATTATTGAAGCGTCAATCAAATTTCTTCTGGCGGATTTAAATTGTGGCCTGTAGACTGATTTGTCGAAAAACGCCTTTTTTCTTCCTCTTTTTTCAATAATCTATTTCTCATTTCAAATAACGAATTTCAATTCATAAACAAAATTCTTATGTGCTGACAAAATAAATATGTTCAAAAAACAAGTTCTCGTCCGATTACCTAAGTTAAGCAGCGTTGGGCGCGTGCTCTTCGCATGTTGTCAGGAGACTGGTGCCCTCCTGTGTATCCAACACAATTATTCAATTCTTTACGACTTACGCTAATACTGTAGAGAATTGTGGCTCAGCGGTATTCAAGAATGAAAGATTGAAATATTAATTCTGTTTCCTGCTTATTATTTTTTTACAGAGTTATCTCCTTCCGGTGTAGAGTCCTCGGAAAATCCTCCTGCACGTGTTCAACTATATAATGTTTATACTTGGGAAAGTGCAATGAATCCAGGTAATTTTCATAAGTTGATACCAGGGCACTCTTATTTTATGGGAACAGATGCCTGTGGCGAGTACATCATTGGATTATATAGATGGGTACAGGAAAGATTGCATCCATTGATAGCTCTTAGAATGGATGACAACAATCGAAGGGGATGTGTTAAAGTACGTAAAATCGGAATAATTGCCAATGAGACTGTTACCATGAGCAGATACGACAGAGTGTTCACCGAAAAATTCCCGTCAGATCTGGTTATCCATGTTGACGTATATGGAGGAGACGAGAGGCCAGCCTAGGGTTGACCGACTCATACTCGATTTTTTTTTCAACTCCTCATGATTTGGACACTTTTCCATTTCTTCCCCCCGCGGAGTTGAAATTAATTTTCACTCCCAGAGAGCGGAATGAATTTACATTCTTGAGGAGCAGAATGAACTTTCTACTCCCAAGAAAAAAAATTTACTCCCGAGGGAGTAGAATGTAATTTCTACTCCCAGGAAGAAGAATGAACTTTCTACTCCCAGGGACCAGAATAAACTTTCTATTCCTTGGTCAAATGCAATTTCTACTCTCCGTGCAGTAGAAATAAAATTCCACTCCCAGAGAGCAGAATGAACTTCCTATTTTTAGGGAGCAGAATGAACTTCTACCCTCCAGGCAGCACAATCAACGTTATACACCCGGGGAGCAGGATTTGACTTTCTATTACTTGATAGAATGTAATTTCTACTGCCTGGAAAGTATAAATTCAATTTCACTCCCAGAGAGCAGAAAGAACTTCCTACTCCCCAGGCAGCACAATCAACTTTATACAACCGGGGAGCAGGATTTGACTTTCTATCACTTGACAGAATGTAATTTCTACTGCCTGGGAAGTATAAATTCAATTCCAATCCCAGAGAGCTAAATAAACTTCATGTTCTCAGGGAGCAGAATGAACTTCCTACTGCCACGAAAATAAAATGAAATTTTTACTCATGAGGGAGTAGAATGTAATTTTCAATCCAGGGAGTAGAATGAACTTTCTACTGACCAGGCAATACAATTAAATTTCGACTCCCAGGGAGCAGAATAAACTTTCTATTTTTAGATAGGATGTAATTTCTACTCCCCGTGGGGTAGATATTGAAGTCCACTGCCAACGAGTAGAATGAACTTTCTATTCTTAGGGAGCAGAATGAACTGCTTACTCCCAGGAAGAGGGATTAATTTTCTACTCTCCAAGGCGCACAATGAACTTCCGACTCCCTGCGAGCATAATCACCTTTCTGTTCCTTAGTAGAATGTAATTTCTATTCCCCGGGGAATAGGAATTGTATTCTACTTTCAGAGATAAGAAGTAACTTTGTATTCTCAAGAAGCAGAATGAGGTTTTTACTCAGAACAAAGAGTTTTTATTCCCAAAGGATTAGAATGTAATTGCCACTCCCAGGAAGAGGAATGAACTTTCAACTCCCCAGGCAGCACAATCAACTTCCTACTCCTAAGGAGCAGAATAAACTTTCTATTCCTTGGTTGAATGTTAATCCTACTTCCTGGGGAGTAGAAATTGTATTTTACTCCAAGAAAGCCAATTGAATTTTACATTCTAAGGCAGCAGAATAAACTTTCTACTCTCCGTAAAAAGAATAAAATGTTTACTCCTGAGGGAGCAGAATGAAATTTCTACTTCCAAGGCAGTACAATAAAACTTCTACTTCCAGGGAGCAGAATTAACTTCCTATTCCTTGGTAGGATGTAATTTCTACTCTCTGTGGAGTAGAAATGAAATTTCACTCCCAGAAAGCAGAATGCACGTTTTATTCTTGGAAAGTAGAATGAACTTTCTACTCACAAGCAGGAAGAATAAAATCTTTACTCATGAGGAAGTAGGATGTATTTTTCACTCCAAGAAGTCCAATGAACTTTATACTCCCTAGGCACGACAATAAAATTTCTACTCCCAGTAAGCAGAATAAACTTTCTATTCCTTGGTAGGATGTAATTTCTACTCTCCATGGAGTAGGAAGTAAATTCCACTCCCAGAGAGCAGAATGCACGTTCTATTCTTAGGGAGCAGAATAAATTTTCTGCTCACAAGCAAAAAGAATAAAATTTTTACTCACGAGGCAGTAGAATGTAATTTTCACTCCAAGGAGTCCAATGAACTTTCTACTCCCCAGGCACTACAATAGAATTTCTACTTCCAATGAGAAGAATAAACTTCATATTCCTTGGTAGAATGTAATTTCCACTCTCCATAGAGTAGAAATTAGACTGCACTCCCAGCGAGCAGAATTCGCGTTCTATTCTAAGGGAGCAGAATGAAGTTACTACTCACAAGCAAAAAGAATAAAATTTTTACTCATGAGGTAGTAGAATGTAATTTTCACTCCAGGGAGTCCAATGAACTTCCTACTCCCCAGTCAGTACAATAAAATTTCTACTTCCAGGGAGCAGAATAAACATTCTATTCCTTGGTAGGACCTAATTTCTACTCTCCGTGGAGCAGAAATGAAATTCCACTGTCAGTGAGCAGAATGCACGTTCTATTCTTAGGGAGCAGAATGAACTTTCTACTCGAAAGCAAAGAGGATAAAATTTTTACTCATGAGGTAGTAGGATTTAATTTTCACTCCGTAGTGTCCAATGAACTTTCTACTCCCCAGGCAGTACAATAAAAATCGACTTCCAGAGAGCAGAATAAACTTCCGATTCCTTGGTAGGATGAAATTTCTACTCTCCGTGAAGTAGAAATTAAATCCCACTCCCAGATAGCAGAATGCACGTTCTATTCTTAGGGAGCAGAATAAATTTTCTGCTCACAAGCAAAAAGGATAAAATTTTTACTCACGAGGCAGTAGAATGTAATTTTCACTCCAAGGAGTCCAATGAACTTTCTACTCCCCTGGCAGCACAATAATAGTATATTACATGGCGAGTGGCCACATTCTCAGGTAGCAGAATGAACTTTCTTCTTTCCAGAAAAAAGAATAAAATCTTTACTTCCAAGGGAGTAGAATGAAATTTCCATTCCAAGGAGCAGAACGAACTCTCTATACCAAAGTAGAATGTAATTTCTACTCCCCGAAGAGAAGAAATAGAAGTGTCCAAATTATGAGGAGTGTAGAAAAAGGAAAGAAGAAAATGTTATGTATTTGTTGATTGGAATTATTTACATAATTGAACGTTTTTTGCAATATCAAGTTGACCCTGTGAAAATTATTAACAAGATATTGATAGTTACATCTTTATTCTGAACGCTTTTATGTATCAAATAATAGCCGAAATGTAAATTTGTTTATCAAATTTGTGTAGAAATTACCAGATGTTGACGATTAATTAATTAAACTTCCTGCAAAATCCACAGCTTTTGCCCTGATTGTTTGTTAGAAAATAGAAATATTGTTCATTTAGCTTAGCCGCTAGAGGTCATTACTCGATATTTGCTTAATTAAGTGTTTATTCAATAATAATTTCCTCATTTTCGAGCAATAACACGTGAACACGTCATGTTTGTGGAGATTATGAAGCCTATTTTTGAAGTGTATAATGTTGCCTGTGTATCTTTATAATGAAATAGAAATTATTAATTTAAAAAAAATGTGTTTGATCGAGCTTCTTCCATCCGAGGAAAAACCATGAACTCAATTTTCAACCAAAAAAGATTCATTTCCACCAAAAAATTCGAATATTTTTGATTCATAAGGAAAAATTTTTATTGTAATTCAGAAAAATGTTCAAGAAAACAGTAAGTTGAATTGGCGTCAAATAAAAAACGAGTCCTGACAGACCAATTTTTTATCCAAGGAGACGAATTGTGTGAGGAAAGTTCAATCTTACACTAAAAACCAGGTCTTTTTAGTGAAGCAGTTTCATTGTCGAAAAAATAATCCATACAAAACAAAAAAGCTCATTTTTTAACCAAATACTTACAACCTTAACCAAATAATTAAATCCTCAACTGAAAATTTAAATTTTTAATTTCAAAGTATATTGTATAACATTGTTGTTGAGTTTTCTGCCAAATAAATAAATATTTCCAATTCTTGGGGACAAATTTTTAATAAAAACTTACGAATGATGAATAAAACAGTTGGATTTCTGTTGAAGAAAGATGAGTTTCCAACAGAATCTTTTGATTTTTGACGCACAATGCTTGAATTTTGAAAAAAATATTTTCGAATTTTCGAGTGAGAAAAGTAATTTCAGCGAGAAATGTTATTGTTGATACGACATACAAGAGCAGATTTGAATTTAAATCCAAATCTGAAGAGGAAAAATTCGAAAAAAATAGTTGAACTTTTGAAAATTGTTGAATCCTCAAACAGAATAATTTTCGACCAAAAGAGAAGAATTTTTGAGAAACTATTCAATCATAGTATTTTATTATGACTTCCATTTCAGTTATCTTTATTAGTTATAACAGGAGACCATGTTTATCATCCGCAAACCAGAAATCTGCTGCAGCAACGTTTCAACTTATTAGATCTTCGAATCATATTTTACGTCATTAAAACAGACGAAAATTTCTTCAATCAAGAGGTTTACTACAAATTTCTGTGAAAAAGAACAAAAGGATCCTCTCATGTAAAAAGATGATCGGCGGACCGCACCGTACCTCAGTGGGTAGAGCATTCGTTTGGATAACGGAAGGTCCTGGGTGCGGATCCCAGCGGAGTAGAGAAGGCGGTATTTTTTTCACAAGAAGTTGTATTCAATTATATAATCGTTAATCAAGATAGATTTTTGAATGAATAAAAGAAAAAAATTGAAGCCAAAATAGTTAGGAGAAAGGAGAACAATTTTTTCTACAAAAAACTTTGAATTTAAAGGCAAAATTATTCATTTGACAATCAAAACGATGAATTTTCTGAAAAAGAGCGAATTTGCAGCCCGAAAAGTTGAATTTTTGGAAAAAGTTTGTTTTTGAAGATGGGAGAATTGTTTTTTACTCAAGTATATGAATTGATCATAACAAATGACAAATATTTTATGAGAGAGTTAACTTCTCACCGAAAATAATAAAATTTTAACAGAAAAATTTCTTTTCATACAGGATTTTCAACAAACGGGATGATTCCGAACAAAAAAATATATATTTTATACCAAAAAATATGAATTTTTGATCCGATAATACAAATTTTTTTATCTAATAAGACAAATACTCAACAAAGACTGTTCAATTTCCTACCAATGACGAAGTTGTTTTCCCGAAATAGTTGACTTGTGAAGCAAAGCTCAAAGATTCAGCTACTCTGTTGAAAATCTGTCTTTCGTAGTTCAATTAATTTATTCTGAATTTTTATTTTAAATAGAATACACATTTTTCGGATGTTGAGAAACTTGGTTGGAAATGGATTTTTGTCGTTAAATTATGTTGTCACTGATCTATAACTCTAGCTGGAATTCAACTAATTTACTTATAGTTGGAAATTAATTTTTTAACCGAAACTTTGAATACTCTAATTTTGGTTGGAAATTGACCTCTTTCTCGAAAACTGAACCATTTTGTTGGGAATTTATTCATTCCGTTGAAAAGATTATTCTTTATTTTGTTAAAAATTCATCTCTTTGGTTGAAAATTTAAATATTTTGTTGTAAGTTCATCTTTTTTCAAAAAAAATTCGTCTTTTCATTTAAAATTTCATCTCTTCTTGTAAAAATATAATATTTTTCTACTTCTACTCTCTGGGGAGCAGAAACTACCAACCAGGTGATATTTTGACCATAAAGAGCATTGTAAATCAAAAGAGATTATTCTTCAAGGAAAAAATTAATTTTCCAACGAATAGATAAATTTTTGATCAAATGGTACAGTTTTCAACTTACACTTTCATTTTACAACTAGAAGTAGAGTATTTGAGTTTTCAGTTGAAGAATAATAATTACCAACTATAAATGGAACAGTTAAATTTTTAACATATATAAATAATCAATGTTGGACAACGAAGTTTGACAAATTATATCCATTCCCGAAAATAATCCGGGTAGCGTTATTGGTTGACGCCCTACTCATGTATAATGGCGATCCTGGTTCAAATCCAGGCCGCGGCAAATTTTTTCTCATTTCTCGATTATAATTCACGGACCAGTTATCGATAAAACTACCGTCTTAAATTAATATATTAATTATCCTGGTCGGAAAAATAACATCTTTTATTCTAAATATTATTCTAGACCCTGAAATAATCGATTCCTTTCAGGAAATACATTTTCCTAATTTCCATTTCAAAAGGATGCTCTTTGACTTAAAATGATGAATTTCCACTGAAAAAAGTCAATTTTTTTGACCGAAAAAATGAATTTTTAACAAAGAAAAAGGATTTTAAAGAAAATACATACTTTTCAACAAAAAGGTACAATTTCCAACTAATAAGATTATTTTCAAATTAAAATGAAGTATCCAAATTTTCAGTTGAGAAAATCGATTGAAAAAGAAAATAAAAATTTTATAAATGAAATTTTCAACAACGAATGGAACAGGTAACTTTGAATATCAAATGCCTCACAAAGAAAATAGTTCCTGACGGAAAGAGTTTGTTTTACAACCAGGTAGTTCAAAATGTTTTCATTTCAAAAATATTTTTTATTTGGAATTTGGAAAAAAAATTCTATTTCATAAGGGATGACGTATTTCCAACTGAATCAATTTAAAAAAAATCAATTTTCGGAAGAGTATTTCATATTCAAATCGAATAAATAAATTTTAAACTGCGAGAAAATTTGGGAACAAGAAGATTGATTTTCTACCAAAAAAATAATTCAAACCAAGAATGATAGATTTTTCACCAGGAAGATGTGTTATTAACAAAATACATGAATTTCCAATCATGTAAACGAAAGACGAATTATTAATCGAAGAGTTGAATCATAAACTAAAAAGGAGAATTTCCAACAAAATGCATGGATTTTCAGTAAGGAAACTAATCTTCAACAGAGAACAGGAATCAACATTTCAGCCGAAAAAAAAATCAATTTTCTACTGATCAGATAAATTTTTAGCCAAATTCATGGATTGTTGACCAAGTTATTTCATTCTTGAGGAAAGAAATGATTTTGCAGGAAGAAAAGAAAGATTTTCAAGTGAAAAAGTAAATTATGAAAAAATGGTGTAGTTGATATTTCACATAGAATAAAGGATTAGAATTTCGAATTTATTGTTATCATTCTTTTTTTCATGATCATAAACGTTCGAAAAACCAGTTCCCGTACGATCACTGAAGTAAAGCAGCGTTGGGTGCGGTTAGTTCTTGGATGAGTGGCAGGAGACTGGGGCCCTCCCGTGTATTCAACTCAACTCATTATGACTCCTAACGAGCTACACTTACCTATTGTTGGAAATGTATTACGTTCGGGAAAAGGGGAAAGAGGGGGGGGGCATCTCCGAGTTGGTAACATAGTTTACAGGCGACCCTCCATCGAATTTAACTATTTGAGACATGGAATCGGAAAATTTCTTGGTTAAATAATTTCCTCTTGAAGATTTATTCTAAACCACAAAATTGTGATAAGCTAAAATTGGCATATTTGTTGAAAATTTATCTCTCTTTAAGAATAATCAATGGAACTTCTTTTTTTGAACACAAAGACTCCCCACTCACCACCCAGAGTTGGGGCAGCCGCAGCTCTCTCTGCTCCCGTCGGATTGGCGCCACTCAATAAATTTATGTATAAATAGAACAAGTTGCAAATATGCGTAGGCGGCATTGAAGAGAACAACAAGTAGACTATAAATAATATAGCGAAGTGCGAGTCGCTCAAGTAAATAATCAAATTTACCAGAAATAATCATCTGTCATATAAAGTATGTGCCAGCTAATGCGGCGCGAATTAGGCCATTAAGTGTGTACCTGGCTGTCAGTTTCTGGCATGGAACTGCGACCAATGAACTTCAAAGAAACATCATCAAAGAGAAATTCCGCTCCTTCTTGTTTCTAAGGTCATAAATCCCTCATAATACTGCGCAAGTTTCATTTTGTCTTTCCTGAATACCTCTTCCTTTCACGAAACAGAGATTTTCAATTTGATTTTGTCGTTTGTCAAGAATTGGAACTCGATCAGCGTCGTTAGTTAATTTTTCATTGTTCATCACTTAGTCTAAAAATTCTTATTCGCTGTTCCGTCCTCTAGATTACATTATGTAGTAACGCAGTCACTCCGAATTTATTTCGAATTTCGATTTTTTCCCGCCATGCGTATGCACTAGATGGAGCCTCAGTCAGTCTTTCTGACGGAACTCCAGTTTTAACATGGACAGAGGAATTACGGGATGGAGTACGAAGTCCCATCTATGGCAAGCGGATGGACTCGATACATGGGGAGGGGTTAAGGTATCTCCACTCACTCGGGGTGTGCCAGAGATCGCACCAGAGACAACTCTGGATTGGGTAGTCCGCTTCTAGTACGCACGCTGATTCACTCGGCTCATTGGGCGCGCTAGAGAGCCTCAAGGTAGAGAGTTGCGAACTTGCTCCGCACTGATTGGTCGAGGTGAATCGCAGACATCTTGCACTTATACTAGAGAGCCCCATTTGCCTCAAGCAGAAAAGTGGGAGAACCAGATCAGCGCTGATTGGTCGAGGTGGATCGCTGACCAAGTTCGCAACTCTCTACCTTGAGGTTCTCTAGGGCGCGCTGAGAGTCCTCCGAGAAAAGAGGAGAGCAAACGTGAAGCGTTTCATTCTCCTTACTTTCGCGCAGAGAGTATTAGAGAGAGAGAGAGAGAAGATGCTGAACGTATACGCGACAGTAGCGCACCTGTTGACTCAGCCGAAGAACTATCATGACGAATTCGACTACTAAGGGCGATTGAAATATACTCTGTGTATGAATAACGGTTTACGTGAATCCAAACAGATCTCTAATCGATGAAAGTTTAAACAGTGTTATTTTTTAATGCCAAAATATTTTTGTATCGAGTATTATCAGAGAAACTCAATAGACGACCATGATTATTAATTTTTTCGAACACCACAGAATCTCGTAACGTAAGTAAAATATTTGTCAAATATATAGACTAGCATGAAAAGCGTGAAAAGAATGATGCTATCACCTATAATTTCAAAAACCCAATTTATTATGTAGAGTAACAACTTTCAATTCATTAGCAGCGCCATTGATAGATTTATATTAATGTAGAAGTAAATCAGATTGCAAAACTAGGCAAGCAATACCATTTTGAAGTAAAGTAAGAATTTGAGCAGTAACGCTTTTCAATCATGAAAATTATTATTCTACAGTCGCGAAGAATAGATCCAATTTGCTGCCGGAGAAAAGGATCTGAAGTTACTGAACATTCTTGGCGCTACATTGACAATTTTGAAGGGGAGAACATATGCACGATGTATCCTAGGCCACCCCTCGTCAAAAATGCGGTTCCAGCTCTTCAAGGAAATAGGAAGCTTGGGAGAAAAGAGTGTTCAAAGAATTGTCTACACTGCAAACTCAATCTTATTCCGGTTTCGGGCTTGGGCATCGACGGTCTTGAAACAGATCGAGTGAGCTGAAACGTTAACAGTCAGGGCCGAATACACGCGAATGACTGACGCAAACTGAGGCGCAATTGTGAAAATCTATGCTAGGGTACTACTGCCAACTTCCAATGCACGGCAGTGATGGAGAATGGAGCGAGGAGAGCGCCCCTCTTCGAACCCCCTGTACCGTCTCGTCCACGAGCGCATTTAGAGGAAGGTGCGAGTTCGGGTGGAATGAGATTAGGTCTGCAGTGCACTTGATTATTACATATTATAAAATTCCTGGTATCGATATTTTATCAGTTATCGCAGCCGAAAAAGTACTCCAGAAAGGGGAAAAAGGTTAACTTCTTGAAAGATAAAAGCATGAACCAGGATAAAAGGTCCCTGAATGTTCTCTTAATCGAATCGAACTATTTATAACTTCTTTTGTAAGAATTTTTTCTGGATAATGATATGCATTGAGAAAATGTCGCGTATGCTGCGTTAGAAAATAATGTTACTTCGGATGGAAGCACATATTAATCGGAATCACACTGAAATAATATTCTTAAATTTTAAAAAATTATTCAATTGAGCGTCGGATAGCATAACAGCCTTAGCGCGTGAACCCAGTAAGCCTAGTAGGCGAGAGAGGAGATAACGCGTTGGTACGTGCCGAGTTGATTGACCGAAACATAGTTCTCAGAATATTTGTCCAATCAACTCGGCTCATAGCAATGCGTTATCCCCTCTCTCGCCTTCTAGGCTGACTGGGTTCACGTGCTTAGGCCGTTATGCTATCTGAACGGTCAATTTCGAATGCGTAAACTTGAGAGAAAACCACAATTTTCTAGCACCAGTATAGGAGAATGTACTTGTATACAATCGTCATTTGTTTAAACAATAAGGTGTGATAAATTAAATCACTTCTTATCTTGGTACTATTGGGAAGTGTACGAAAACTTATGAAGATATGAGATTTATTCAATTAACTCTTTTTGGGAAAGGAAACTTGAAATTGAATCAAAATTGAGGGTCTAGAAATTTTTGAATGGGAGAAGTGCATTTTCTTCCACTGTGTCCCCTGGAGGGTACGTTGTGCCATCACGCTAGAACTAGATATTTCTATCTTGTCGTTTTCTCTTCTCTTAACGTCTTTCGAGACTATGCTCCATCCATTGGCAGAGGTTCTCAACCTTTCATAGCCCGAGGGATTTCCCCGGGATCGAGGGCCATTGGAAGGCAGACGAGGTCAAGTATCAGGGATTGAAGAATTCTCAAGGGAATGATAACCTCGCATAATCACTCCCTATACTTCCTCCCAACCCGACGGTTTCCCCAATGAGGAAGCTCGTCCGCTACGGCGATTGCTTCTCTTCATGTTGCCTGACTTGGTGAGAGAAGACGTCCCTTTTTTGGATTTGACAAAAAATGTAAGGGATAGCTTCTGACCTATTAAGTATCCCAAAACAAGAGAATTGGATAGTTGAATGGAACTAGTGCGAACTGAATACCAGTACAAACTGAATACAATCACGAACTGAATACTTGTAAGAACTGAATACCAGTACGAACTAAATACTTGTTTGAATTGAATACCAGTACGAACTATATAGCAGTCCAAACTAAATACTTGTTTGAACCTAATACCAGTACAAACTGAACATTAGTGCAATCTGAATACTTGTTCGAACTTAATATCAGTACGAACTAAATACTTATTTGAATTATATACCAGTACGAACTAAATAACAATACAAACTGAATACTTGTTTGAAACTAATAAGAGTATGGACTGGACATTACAACAAACTGAATACCAGTACAAACTAAATAGCAGTGCAAACTGAATACTTGTTCGAACCTAATACCAGTACGAACTGAAAAGCAGTACGAACGGAAAACTAGTTCGAACTAAGCACCAGTACGAACTAAATACATATTTGAATTATCTACCTGTACAAACTAAATAGCAAAACAAACTGAATACTTGTTTGAACCTAATACCAGTACGAACGAATAATTGTTTGAATTAAATACCAGAACAAATTAAGTAGCAGTCCAAACTCAATACTTGTTCGAACCTAATACCAGTAGAAACTGAACATTAGTGCAAACTGAATACTTGTGAAAAGCAGTAAGAACGGAACACTTGTTCGAACTAAATACTTATTTGAATTATTTACCAGTACAAGCGGAATACCAATACAAACTAAATACCTGTTTGAACTAAATACCAGTACGAACTAAATACTTGTTTGAATCGAATTTCAGAACGAACTGCATACTTATTTTAATTATATACCAGTACGAACTAGATACCAGTGCAAACTGAACATTAGTAGAAACTGAATACTTGTTCGATTCTAATACCAGTACGAACTAAACAGCAATACAAAGTGAATATTTTTGAGCTAAATACCAGTATAAACTAAATATCAGTACAAAGTGAATACTTTCCCGAACCTTATACCAGTACGAACTAAATACCAGTGCGAACTGAATAATTGTTCGAACTAAATACCAGTACGAACTAAATACTTGTTTGAATAGCATTTCAATACGAACTAAATACTTGTTCGAACCTAATACCATTACAAACTGAACATTAGTTCAAATCGAATACCAGTACGAACCAGATACTTGTTCGATCTATTTACCAGTACGAATTAAATACTTCATTGAGATCAATACCAGTAAAAACTAAATAGCGGTGCAAACTGAACCTACTTATTCGAACCTTATACCAGTACAAACTAAATAGTAGTACAAACTGAATAATTGTTCAAACCTAACACCAGTAAAAACTGAATACTTGTTCACACTAAATACCAGTACGAAATGAATACTTGTTCAAACTTAATACCAGTACGAACTAAAAAGCAAAACAAACTGTATACTTGTTTGAAACTAATACCCGTACAAACTGAATACTTTTTGAATCTTATACCAGTACGCACTGAACACCAGTACAAACTGAATACCAGTACGAACTAAATACTTGTCCGAAATAAATACCAGTACGAACTAAATACTTGTTTGAATCAAATTTCAGTACGAACTGAATACTTGTTCGATCTATATACCAGTACGAATTAAATACTTCATTGAGCTTAATACCAGTACAAACTGAATACTCGTTCGAACCTAATAAGGAACGAACTGGAAAGCAGTACGAACGGAACACTTGTTCGAACTAAATACCAGTACGAACTGAATACTTATTTTAATTATATACCAGTACGAACTAAATAGCGGTGCAAACTGAACCTACTTATTCGAACCTTATACCAATACAAACTAAATAGTAGTACAAACTGAATACTTGTTTGAATCTAATACCAGTAAGAACGGAAGACTTGTTCGAACTCAACACCAGTACGAACTAAATACTAGTTCGAACCTCATACCAGTACGAACTAATTAGGGGTACAAGCTGAATACTTATTTGAACCTAATACCAGTACAAACTGAATACCAGTACAAATGGAATACTTGTCCGAACTAAATACTTATCTGAATTTTATACCGGTACGAACTACATAGCAATACTAACTGAATATCTGTTTGAACCTAATACCAGTTCAAAGTGAATACCAGTACGAACTGAATACTTGTTCGAACTAGATACCAGTACGATCTGAATAGCAGTAGGAACTGATTACCAGTACAAACTGAATGCGAGCGCGAACTAAATAATAGGAGGGAGTAACTAGTGTCCAGAGCAATGGTTCTGTATTATTAATTCGTTAGCGACTATACTGAAAACGATTTTTTATAATCATTCTGTTCATCGCTTGATTACTATTTTTATTCGGAAAAATTTTGGTAGATATGGCGATGAAAATTATTGGCTTATTGTCTTATATCATCTCTTACATACCAATACGACCATCAAGTTCTATTTTGGAATGAAAAAGAGTCCACTGTATGAGTCATACGTACCTGAAACACAAAATGAATTCACATGTTAGTATTTGTACGAGAATAGATTTTCACAAAATAAATATTCCAATTCACACCACAATCATATTGTAGTTATTATAAAATATATCCTGCTATCTTATTTTCCAACTATTTCTCAAACTAACATACTAATTCAGGCTACAGCCAGTACTTAGATGGGTAACCGTCTGGGAATACCACGTGCTGTTGGCATGTTGGCAGGAGACTGGCCCCACCATGTATTCAACTCAAAAAATTATGACTCTTCACGAGCTACGCTTACTCCGTGAGGGATTTTGTCCTGATAGTACAGAGAAAAATGTTATAGTTGATATTTCAATCGAAGGAGACTCTAATTCTAAATGAAGAACAGTTTCATATAACTAGGAAATCCGCATTCTGGACTAGAAAGTTAAATCCCCCACAAAGACCAATTAATTTCTAATCGAACAGTACAATTTTCATCCATAGAGTTCAATTCTAAAAACAACAAAAGTTCCAATGAAGTAGTTCAAATTCTAAATGAAAAATGTACTCTCAAAGGAAAATATGATAATTGATGTTTCAACCCAATCGGCAAAAAAGAAGATTAATTTTTTATGACAAAAATTTGATTTTCAACAAAATAGTTTCATTTCAAACCAAAGCTTTTTTTGGACTAAAATAGATTTTCAACTACAAACTGTCAATTTTAAATCTGTGATGGAATAGTTAAATTTATAGTTACAGAATGGATTCTGAAAATCCATGAAATTAAATTATGAAATTTCCAACTACTAACGAAAAATCCCCAGCTTCAAAAGGATTTTGGAGAAAGTAGTTCCATCCAATCTTATCTTATCCCATCCAATACGCCCTGTCCCATTCAAACCTATGCCGTTCAATCCTTTTTTTCATACTCTCTCATCCGACCTTCTTCTACTTTATCATATCATTATTTTCTGATCCATCCCATCCTATTCTCCTATTTCATCATATCCTATCTTGCCTTATAATATTCCATCCCATTCTTTCTCATTTCATTGCATGCTATTAAATTATATCGGATACTTTCCTATCCCACCTGAACCTCTCATATTTCATTCTATCAAATTCTATTCTATCCTATCTCATTCCACCATATCTGATCTCGTTCCATTCCATCTTCTTATACCCTATCCCAAACGTCCTCTTACATTCATACTCATGCTATCCTATCCAATATCGTACTCTCCTGCAATCCGGTCCTCTCCTCCTCTATTATATTTCATTCTATTCCATCCGGTCCTCCTATTCCATCATATCTCATTACGTCTCATCATATTCAATTCTATCCCATCACACTCCACCCTATACCATTTTATTCCATCTCTCCTCACCCTATTCCATACGTCTTATCCTATTCTATCTCACGCTACCACATCTAAATCCATTCCATACGATTCTTCTATTTTATCATACCCTGGGCCAAACCATAATATTCGATGCCACTCGAATAGGTCCTATTCCGTTATATCTTAGTTAATTCCATACATCCTATCTCATGCCGTCCTTTCCTACCACAGCCTGTACTTTCTCTTCAAATTCTCTGTTATATAATCACATCTCACATTTTTCCCATCTTATTTGCTTCTCTACTTTTTTATCGCTTCCCGTCCCACCCCATCATATTCTCTACCATCCTATCCCATCTCCTTTTCAACCCTATGTGATTCTATTGTATTTCAGACATTCTATCCAATGATGTCTTATCCAAGCCTATTCTTTCGCTCTCATCCAGTCCTCTTATAGTTTATCATATCATATCCTCTGCTATCTTATCCAATCCTAACACATACCTTCTATCCCATGCCGTCTAATCTTATCCTATATTATCTTCTATAATCCAATATTCTGGTATTCTATCATTTCTTCCCTATCCATTCCAATCACATATGCTCTATGTCAGTCAATCCCATTCTGGCATATCCCACTTCATTTCATACCCTTCCATCTGACTCTTTCCTATTTTATCAAATCCTGTCTCATTCTGTCCCACCATATTCTATTTTCTATATTCCTATCCTATTCCATTCCATTTAATTTCATCTCATTTAACTTTATCCCATATGCTCTATCTCATCTCGTCCCATTTTGTCCCATCCCATTCCATTCCATACTTTTTCGGCTGAACCTTTTCTATGTTTACATATTCTGTCTTATTCTATCCTATCCTATTTTCTATTTTTAATCATATCATACCCCATTCTATCACATCCATCCCATCCTTTCTCATTCCACCCTATCCGATCCAATTCTTTTCCACGCATCTTATCTTATGCTGTCCTATCCTATTTCATAAGTTCTCTCTTATATAATCCTCTGATAATTCATTATATCCTTTCCTATACTATCTTATTATATTCTCCCATATACGTCCTATCCCATGCCGGCTCATCATATTCCATCTCATACTCTCTGATCCGACCCTCTGATATTCTATGATTCCCTATACCGTCCTATAACATCCTATTACATCTCGCTCGATTCTAGTATTTTATCATATCTTACCCCACTCTATCATATCCCGAACCATCTAGTCTCATCACACTCTATCCGTTCCTATCTTATCCTATTTCATTCCATCCCATACACATTATTCCATCCCATCCTATCTCACTCCATCTCATACTTTTCCATCCAATAATCACCTATTTGATCATATCGTATACTTTCCCATCCCATCTGATCTGATTCGAACCTATCATATCGTATCCTGTCCTATCCCATTGAATCCTATTTGATCCTATTCTCTCCCATTTCATTATATTCATCCCTGTTTGTCCTATTACATTCTATCCTATTCCATCTCATACTCTCCTTTCTGGCCCTCTGCTGTTTTATCATATTTCATCCTACCCCAGCCTGTTCTATTCCAGCCCATGCAATCTATCGCCAGCCATCCTATCCTATCTTATCCTAAACTCTTGAATCTAATCCTCTGCTATTCGATCATATCGTATAAATTTCTATCCCATTTGATTCTCTTAGGTCTCATCATATCCTATTTTACCCTTTCATGTTCTATGCCATCTAATCCTATTGTAACCTTCCCGGTCCTATTTCATCTCATCCCATCCTATTTCATATGTCCTATTACACTCTAACTTATGCCGTCCTATCCCACCTCATTTCGTAATCTCTTTTTTGGTCCTCTGCCATTTATCACGCTTTATTGTATTTCAGCTCATTCGATCTTATTTTTTCACCATATCTTATTACACGTGATCTTATTCAATTTCACTATCCCATCCTAGGCTATACAGTCTTATTCCATCCCATCTTATCTCATCCCATACGTCCTACCCTATGCTATCTCATGCCATCCTATCTTACCTTATCCTTTACTTTCTATTTCTTTTCTCTGCTATTTATTCATATCTCATTATATGCCATCCTATCCCATCCCATCTTGCTCTGTTCTGTTGTATACTCTCTCATTCGACCCCCTTCTATTCCATCATATAACATCCTATTTCATCCCATCCTCTACTCCCATGCCGTCCTATCCTATTTCATACAATACTTTTTATGAAATTTTTCAATTTTTAATCACATCCTATCTGATACTTTCCTATCCCAATCTATCTCATGTGTCCCAACCTATTTAGTCCCATCTCATACTCTTCAATCCGACCCTATGATATTCCATCATTTTCCATCCTATAATATTTAATCCCTTGTGATACTTCTATTTTATCATATCCTACCCTATTCTTTCATATTTAATCTTATCTTATCCAAATCTACCTCATCCGTTCATGGTCCAACCTTATCCATCTCTATTCCGTCATATCCCATTCCACCCTATCATTTCCTATTTCATCCTATTCATTCCCTTTACCCTATCATTATCCATCCCATTTGATCTCTTCCAATTCCATCTTATCTAATCACATCCCATATATCCCATTATATTACACCTTACGCCGTCCTATCTCATCCCATTTCGTACTCAATTATTCGTTTCTCTGCTCTCTTATCCTATTTCATCCTATTTCATCCCATCTGTTCCTCCCGTTCTATCAAATCTCATTGCACCTTATGCCAATAAAGTCTATCCTGTCTCATTCTACCCTTCACGTTCCTATTCCATCTTACATTATACCATACCATCTTACACTCTTCTATCTCATCTCATCCCATACTGTCTCATCTTATCAACTGCTATTTCATCATATCATATCATACCATATCCTATCCCATTCCATCCAATACTCTCCTATTTCATCATATTCAATCTAATACGATCAAATTCCACCCCATCCTATCTCATTCTGCTATATCTGGACCCCTTTTATCCAATCTCATCTAATCTCATCACACCCAGTAACGTCCTACCTCGTTCCATTCCGCGTCATCCCATCCTTCTCTATCTCATACTCTCCCACCTGATCATCTGCTGTGTAATCATTTTTTATCCTACAATATTCCATCCTTTCCTCCTATTCCATCATATCCTATCTTCATATATCGTATTCCATCATATCCTATCCAAATTTTATCTTTCTTTTTTCCTTTCCTCCCATACATTTTTTTAATTTTTCCCACAACTCGTGAAAGACTGTATAAAAGCTCAACATTATTTTTGAATAAACTTGTGCTCTAGAAAGTAATCTGATTATACCGCGTGAGAAAAAAGTAAGAAAATCCCTGTGAATAAAAGTTTACGATTATTGAGCTCGTTATGACGTTCAGTCTGGTCGATGAGGGTGTGTCTGCTACTTCATAAAAAGAGCACTGACCTCAATTTCTTTTTCCTAATATAATCTTGACCATAACAATATTTCCTCTGATTTTCTCTTCCAAAATCGGTAACTCAAGAACTCAACTTTTTTTGTAATGCATATTTCATGAACTAATGGATTCCTTCAAAACTTTTACTTCTCATATTCATTATTCTAAATGCTGATAATATGAAATCAGTTTGATAAAATGAAAATAAAAGTTTGTTACAAACGTGGAATATTGTGGGAAAAATTGGGACATGGAATTTCCCATACAGCAAAGGCTTGAAAGTCTTCGCACAACCTCTCCTATATTCCTTTATGCAACTCATTATCAATAATGAAAAATGATTTTTTTTTTAACTGAAAAGATAAATTCCCAACCAGAAAGTTTTATTTTTAACGAAAGAGAATAATTTCTGAACCAGAAGAGAGAGTTCCCAATGAAAGAAGCGGGAATCGAACCCGCAACCAAACGAAGCAGTTCCGAAGCTTATGACTTAGCCCTCACGACCAACTCCTCTTCTATGAAAAAGATTGCTCTCATTTCGAGAAGATGTTTCCAGGTCTTGAAGGTCTTTCGATTTGGAGTATCTACTGAAATCCTGGATCGAAATTGGATTGAGATTGAAAAATTGAGGAATCATCATTCTTAGTTGAAAAATCCACTGTTTCGTTAAATGTTTCTATTTTGGAATTGAAATTTCAGCAGCTTGGCAGGAAATTCCATTTTCTACTTGGAAATTACCTTCCTATTGCGAATTTATGTTCTGGATAAAAAAACTCATGTCTTTTAAAAGAAAATGTTTGTTTTCGGTTGAAATGCATGGTAAAGAATCAATACATTTCTTTAATTAAAAAATTTGATTTATTTCTTGTTAACAAAAAAAAACTTGTAGTGAATATCAAATTGTTGTTTTCAAGGATCCAAAAACTTGATTGAAAATACATCTTTTTAATTGAAAGTTTATATTTTCAGCCTTGAATTTCAATAGTTTGTTAGAAAATTAAATTTTTCTTTCTTCCGAAAATTATTCCCCCGTTGTAAATTCAATTCACTGGTGAAAAATATATCCCTCTTTGGAAGAAATGTTTTTTTTTTCGGATCCAACACTTCTATTGTTAATTGATATTTCAAGATGGCAAATTCACTTTGTTCTTTGCAAACAATGTTTTTGGTTGTAAAATTATTATCTTTGGATAGAAATTTAATCTCTTTTGTTAAATAGGACCAATTATAATGGATGGGATAGGATGAAATATACCCAGTAAGATTAGGTGGGATAGGACTAATGAGAATGGGTGGAATAGGATCGTAAAGGACCAATTATAATGGATAGAATGAGATGAAATATACCCAATTAGAATGTATGGAATAGGATGGAATAGGATCAATCAGAATAGGTGGGATAAGATGATATAGGATCAATTAGAATCGATGGGATAGGATGAAATAGGACCAAGTAGAGTGGACGGGATAGGACGGGATAGGACCAATTAGAATGGATGGGACAGGATGGAATAGGACCAATTATAATGGATGGGATAGGATGAAATATACCCAATAAGAATGGGTGGAATAGGATGGTATAGGACCAATTATAATGGATAGGATAGGATGAAATATACCCAATTATGATGTATGGGATAGGATGGAATAGGACCAATAAGAATGGGTGGGATAGGATGATATAGGACCAATTAGAATCGATGGGATAGGATGGAATGGGATCAATTGGAATAGACGGAATAGGATGGAATGGGACCAATCAAAATAGATGGAATAGAAGCAATTAGAATGGATAGGATAGGATGGAATAGGACCAATTAGAGTGGATGGGATGGGACAGAATCGAACCAATAATAATGGATGGGATAGGATGAAATAGGACCAATTAGAAATATAGTATAGGATGAAATAGGACTAATTAGAATGGATGCGGTAGGATGAAATGTGACCAATAAGGATGGTTGGGATAGGATGGAATGGTACCAATTAGAATAGATAGGACAGGATGGAATTGGGCCAATTAGAATGGATGGGATAGGATGGAATGTTACCGATTAGAATAGATAGGACAGGATGGAATTGAACCAATTAGAATGGATGGGATAGGATGGAATGGTACCAATTAGAATAGATACGATAGGATAGAATAGGACCAATTAGAAATATAGTATAGGATGAAATAGGACTAATTAGAATGGATGCGGTAGGATGAAATGTGACCAATAAGGATGGTTGGGATAGGATGGAATGGTACCAATTAGAATAGATAGGACAGGATGGAATTGGGCCAATTAGAAT
>WSXT02035976.1:0-13532 GCA_011762715.2 Neuroterus valhalla
AAGAAGCCACTTTGCGCCCGCTCCATTTCCAGACGGAAATTATGCGTTTTGCGTCCGCTCCTTCTACTGGCGAAAGAAAGTTACTTTGCACCCGCTTCGTCTTCGGTCGAAAAAAGTCATTTTGCGCCCGCTTCGTCTTCGGACAGGAAGAATGCACTTTGCGCTTGTCTCGTCTACTGTCGAAAAAAGCCACTTTGCGCCCGCTTCATCTCCGGACGGAAATTAGGCACTTTGCACCCGCTTCATCTTCAGATAGAAATTAGGAAGCCACTATGCACCCGCTTTTTCTACTAGCAAAAAAAGTTACTTTGCGCCCGCTTCGTCTTCAGACGGAAATGATGCACTTTGCGCCAGCTTCGTCTACTGGCGAAAAATAGAACAATATTTAGCTAGGGTGCAAATGAGATGATTGCGACGAGTTTGAAGTTTGACGCACGATCGAAGCTTTTCCGTCTTTCTGTATCACATGAGATTTGGTACCTTTGTATTAAGGAATTATTGAAATAATGGTATTATAGATGCACGGGGGGAGGGGTCAAGAAGACGATAGCCTCTTGTTCGGGGGGTCGAGGGGAGGGGGCAATTACTTCACCCCCTGGGGCAATTACTTTGCGCCCTAGTGCGAAAGGAGTCACGTTGCGACCGGCAAATACGACTAAAAAGAAGCGTTTCCAATTCAATCGGACGAAAAATTTACTTTACGCCTGCTTCGTCTTTGATCGAAAAAGAGCTACTTCGTGCCCGCTTCGTCTACTGGAAAAGAATCCTTTGCGTCTGCTTCGTCTCCGGTCGGAAAAAAATACTTTGTGCTCGCTCCATCTTCGGACGGAAATTATGCGTTTGCGTCCACTTCTTCTGCTGGCAAAAGAAAGTTACTTTGCAACTGCTTTGTCTTTGGTCGAGAATAGTACATTGTTCAACTAGGGCGCAAAGGAGGTGATTGCAACGAGTGCGACAAACACACGAGTTGCGATCACCTCCTTGCGCCCGAGTTGAACATACTTTTTTTCGACCGATTGTATAGAAAACAAGTCTTTTCGGTCTTTCTGAATCACATGAGATTTGCTACTTTCGTATTTAGGATTGATTGAAATAATGGTATTATAGATAAACGGGGGCGGAACCGAGGACCATTTTGACCACCTTGACGACCTTGACCGCTTTGAACACTTTGCCCACTTTGACCACCTTGACCGCTTTGACCACTTTGACCACCACAACTCTGTCTGCGTTGACCATCTTAACCATTTTGACCACCGTGACCGCTTGACCACTTTGACCGCTTTGACCACCATCCCTTTGTCCGCTTTGATCACCATAACCCCTCTGACCCCTTTAACCACCACCGTTTCGTTCGTGAGGCGGACAATTACTTTGCGCCCTAGCGCGAAAAGAGTCACTTCGCGCCCGGAAAACACGACCGAAAAGACGTGTTTTCAATGCAATCGGACGAAGAGTAACTTTGCGCTTGATTTGTCTTCGGACGGGAATAATGCACTTTGCGCCCGCTTCGTCTCCAAGCAAAATTATTCGACTCTGCTCACGTTTCGTCGCCGTGCAAGAGAAAACTACTTCGTGCCTGCTTCGTGGCAGAAAAGGGCACTATGCGCACCTCTCGTCTTGAGGCGGAAAAAAGGCACTTCCCACACGCTTTGTTTAGAGTGTAAGTTCAAAGTGTAAGTAGCCATCCTTTTTTTAATTTTATTTTATAATTTATTCGTTCAGCCTAATTGATTGTGAGACCATAAATAATAAAAATGTTAATGTTGAAATTTGTTTTCCAACTCGCACGTCGCGTCGGCCAAATCATACAAAATATCTATCTGTGTACCCCTCTCTAAGTGCGCGTAAATCTTCGTGAACCAGCAACGTAATTCGTGCAAAATTAATGCTCGCAAGTAACTTACGTACACTTCGTCTTCGAAAATACTGAACTCCTTCTTTCGGGATTCAAACGATAAATTCTCCATGGCTCCTTCCCCATTTCCGGGAAATCTCATTTCGTTCTCGCGCTTGCCAGAACTTCCAGCAGGTATACGTAGGATTCTTCAAAAATAATTCTATGGATTTATGTATTTAGGATAAAAAAATTTGAAGTATTCGAACACTTTCTCCAATTTATATATCAATTTTGATGTCAAGAGTATTTCTTGAAAAATCAATTTAGAATGAAATCTTATCCACAATATAAGTTTCAATATTTTGTTGAAAAAAAAACAATTCAAATTCACTTTATAATTGGAAAAATAGTACAATAATTTTTCAATAATAATCTTGGGATTTTCAAATTTAATATTTTCTAGATTGAATAATAAACTGCTTATTTCAATATTTCGAATTTTTATGAATAGTGAGGTGGTCCAAATTTTTTCTTTCCCTCAAAAAAATATTATACTATAGGAAAAAAGACGTTTTTGAAATTTTCAAAAATTATTATTTTTTCGTTCACATTGTTTCTAGTGCATAACATATCGATTTCTGGCGATGAAAATTTTTTTCAAAACATTATTTAAACTACAGCTGTGGAACGTTATTGATGTTGGTAACAATGATATTGAATCGGAACTCCCCTTAATAATATCCTTGAGGAGAGTTTGAATTTAGGGTTCCTGTTACCGATATTTTACCGACACCCTGAACGTTTTACAACTGCAGTGGTTCGTGTCAGTGCTAAACTTCTAGAATATTTTTGATCATGCTTTTTTCTATTTCTCTACAGCGTAATTGAGTTCATATTAAGAAAACAAAGATGATATATATTTTCCTCATAAATTATACATTTGACAAAAAAATTCCTGACTCCAATTATTCAGTACGCTTAACATGCAGGTGCAAAATTGTGATTTTATATCAGGCAAGTGGGATAAAGAGAAGAATATATTATAGATAAGAGGAGTCAATGAGTTGTGAATGTGCAACATTCACGAATCGAGAACATTCTAGAAGCTTAGCACGGACACGAACCACTACAACTGCGAAACATTCTCGATGCCGGTAACAAGTCAGAAACAGGAATCTTGAATTAGATTTGTTATTTTTTTCCATGTAGTATATAAGTAGAAAGGGTTCAAACTCAAGATTCCTTCTACCGACATGGTACCGGGATTGAGAATTCTCTACAGCTGTAGTGGTTCGTATCCATGCCAAGATTCTAGAATGTTCTTGTATTTATCGAGCTTTCAAGATATTTGAAATAAACTACGAGATTCCAAAGTTTTTCATAAACCTTTTCGAGAAACTGAAAAAAGTCCAAAGGATTTTAGGGAATTCCAAAAAAGATTTTCGCAGATTGAAAGGGATTTTGTAAGATTTAAAGAAAAAATCTACCGACATTTTTTCGAAAAATGCGGTATAATTCTGATTATTCCGAATCTAATATCTTGACTTTTTCAAAATCTCAAAAGAATAGCACAATTTCAGATTGATCCCCAAGATTTTTAAACAGTATCAAGAATATTCTAGAAGCTTAACATGGACAGTGGACACGAACCAATAGAATTGTGGAACGGTCTCGATGTCAGTAACATGTCCGCGACAGAAATATTGAATTGGATGTAACAGGAAACTTAAATTGGATTTTTCCTTCATAGTATATAAGTAGGAAGAGCTCAAACTTGAGATTCCTTTTACCGACATTGAAAAAGTTTTACAGTTGTAGTGGTTCATGTCCGTGCTAAGCTTCTAGAAAGTTCTTAATGACGTCATGTAAAGATTTGGCTCGATTGTGAATAGCGAAATGTAGCATGGACAACTTCCAGTTTGTTTATCGAGATTTCAAGATATTTGAAATAAACTACGAGATTCCAAAGTGTTTTGAAAAACTTTACGAGAAACTGAAAAAAAAACCAAAGGATTTGAGGGAAATCCAAAAACGATTTACACAGATTAAAAGGGATTCTCTAAGGTTTGGAGGAAAAATCTACTGCTATTTTTTCGAAAGATGCTGTAAGCAGTATCGATGTCGGTAACATGTCGATGACAGGAATCTTGAAATGAATGTGACAGGAATCTTGAAATGCATGTGACAGGAATCTTAGATTGGATTTTTCCTTAGAGACTGTAAGTAGGAAGAGCTTGAACTCAAGACTCCTGTTACGGACATCTAAAACGTTTTAAAGCTGTAGTGGTTCGTGTCCGTGCTAAGCTTCTAGAAAGTTCTTGATGTCATCATAAAGTATATCCCAGAAGCTTAGCACGGACACGAACCACTACAACTGTGAATGGTTCTCAATGTCGGTAAAATGTCGGTAACAGGAATCTTCTATTAGAAATGATCTAATGACCTAATAACAGATTAAAAGACAAGCAATGAATGATAAAATAAATATGCAATAGGATGTAATAAAAGACGGATTCAATCAGTTGGTAGGCGTCTAGAATTGATTTTTAAATACAAAAAAATCAAATGAAAACAAGATAAATCCAATGCGTTGAGAAATTCTTCCATAACAATTACTTCTCTCCCGGTATGAAACGAGTCTAATAACGGTCGCCATAATGACTTTCAATGATTGTCCAGTTGCCTTGGAAGAGAGGTTAATCTCATTATTGCGAGAAATCCAGTAGTAATAAAGGACTCAGGAACGATAAGTACACAAATAATTCCACCATTATTTCCGGCTTGGAATGCTATATTCATTATCTTTTCCCTGAGAAAGCTCGTTTTGTTCCAATCAAGTTTTTAGATCGTTAGACTAAATTCTCTTCTCATTAAAATTGGATTACAAAGGTTCACAGTTTTACAATAATAAAACTGTATTCCTGAATTTTGTTGATAAAAAAATTCAGAGAAGAATTATCTTATTATAATATTTTTCAAAACTTTGCACATTTTTTTCCTATTCCTGTAATTTTGTTTACCTTAGAAATGAGCTAAATAATAATTGGAAGTTGATACTTCCACATTTAGATCCGTGAATAACTAATTATGAATTTTAAACAATCGATATAGCGATACACTTGGACGAGTAATTTTTCGAAGAACGAGATAAAATCTGCCCCTGCCCGGATTTGAACTGAGGACGTCACTATATATGAGTGGAGCGTTAGACCAATTACGCATCGGTATATTGCTCCACATATTTATAGTGGCGTTCCCGGTTCGGAACCCGGCTAAGGCAGATTCTTTCTCGTTCTAAAAAATTATTGGTACGGATCGATCGTTACTTTTATTGTTCGAAAATCTTAAGCCAAATTCTGTGCAAAGTTTCACTTGGAAACTTCTACTTTTAGAGTTTTAAAATGCAGAATTTATAAATTTATTATCAATGAAGTTAGTAACGGAACTAAATTTTTTTTGATCAAATCGTGTGATTCTATCTCAAAATCAACCATTTCTAGGCCAAAAAGACCAATTTTACACAAAACATTTCAATCTCTAACCAAAAATATGATTTTTATAGTACTATTCTGGGAGTTGTCGTTTGACTCCTGTTATTATTTATGTTTCTAGTGAATATTTTTTTTACCATTAAGCACGTGGCGTTCCCGGAGGTCATCCATCCGAGTACTAACTGCGCCCAACGCTGCTTAACTTCAATGATCGGACAGGACCATAAGTGTGTTTTATAGGGTCCCAAAGAAATCCCATAAGCGGAAAATTGGGGTTTTGCAAGTTTTTGGCGTTAAACATTACTTTTTTCAGTAAAAATAGTTATATATACATAAACTATAACTTTTAATGGATAATCTAATGTTTCCAGAAATTCTTTAAACAATTAATTAGTGTTTATAGTAATTTTCTCTTGAGAAAGCGGCAGAAAGTGGCATTTTTTTGCATTTTCGATTTTTTTGTTGACTTTCCAATAAGAGCAAAGTGTTAAGTAATTTTATTTAACAAACTTGATTGTTCGAACAATTTCTTATTGTTTACAACTATCTTCTCCTATGGTGATGTTAGAAAGTTGAGGTTTTTAAGAAAAAAAATTCTTTCTAGTACATAAGAATACAACTGCCTACTCTTAATAGATGTTTCAGAAAATTGTTCCAACAATCAATTATAATTGAATAAAATTGGATGAAAATTGTTATAAACAATAATTATTGTTCATAACATTTTCATTTCAGAAAATAGGTAGAATGTGGCGGTTTTTCTGAATTTTCAAACTTTCCCGAATATGTTAATTGGAGCATGCCATTTTTTCAATAGAGCTGATAATAATGAATGTTTAAATATTTTACAATTATTAATAATAATATTCTCTGAAAATATTGCGACAGAGTTGCGGGTTGCCCTGAAACTTCAAAATATTGGTCCACTTTTTGATAAGAGTAGGGTAAGAATTAGGTTAATTTAACACGAGTGATTGTTCAAACATTTGTGGGTTGTTTACAACTATCTTCTCCTATAGTAATGCTAGCATGGTGCGGTTTCTCTCTAAAATTTACAAATTTCTGTCAATTTTTATGGAAATTTTGGGTTTTGAGTTCGAAATTCGACTGGGATTATTAAAATTAACTGTTCTCTTTAAAATTCGACTTTTCCGTTGAATTCAAATGCCCTGGTTGAAAATGGATCTTTCAAAATTGAGAATTCAACGATTCGATCGGAATTGGAACTAATTTTCAAAAAATTAATTTTTTCGTTTATGATTCATTATTGAGGTTGAGAATTTATATTTTTAAATACAAAATTCTACTATTTGTTAAAAAATTGATCTTCCATGGTTGAGTATTTAACTTTTTAGTTGAAAAAAAACTGATTTGTTCATAATTTGAAAAAAGTCAACATTTTGTTACAAAATTCAACTATTTGGTTAAAAATTTATCTTTCATGGTTGAGAGTTTAACATCTTGGTAGGAAGTGTAACATTGATTGTCAACATTTTTTCTTATGAAGATGGTTAAAAATTCAACTAATACATTTTTGTTGAAAAATTATCATTTACGGTTAAGAATAATAATTAAAATATTTGATCGCAATTCGAACTGCTTATTTGAAATTTTTTTTCGGTTATGATTTATCATCTGAATTGAGAATTCATATTTTTGGGCAGAAAATTCAAATATTTGGTTGATAATTCATTTTCCGTAGTTGAGAATTCAACTATTTGGTTGAAAGAAGGAGTGCATAGTTCATTATTATTTTTTTTTATTGAAGATTCATAATTTGAATTGAAAATCTATCTTTTTCCTCCAAAATTGAACTATTTTGTTGGGAAATAATTTTTTCGTTGAAAATTAATTTTTTCGGGTTGAAAGTTTAACTTCTTTCCTCAGTATAAACAATTATGTTGGAAATTCGAATCTTTTGTTCATTCCTACAACTATTTAGTTAACATTTGGTTCTTTTTTGGTAAAAACATCAACAATCACATATTTCGTTAAAAACTTATCCTCAATGATTGAAATAAGAACTCCTTTTCTAAAAATTTATTTCTTGGAACATAATTTTTCATTTAAAATTAAAGTTTATATTTTTGTTTGAAAATTGAACTATTTTGTTATAAATTACCTTTTTTTGGAAATTCATTTTTTTGGGTGAAATATTCAACTCTTTGATACTTTCATGTTTGAAAATTCAACCAATAAATTTTTGTTAAAAAATGATCTTTTATGGTTGATAATTCAACTATTCGATTGAAATTAGAACAACTTATTTGAAAATTTATTTTTCCGGTTAAGATTTATCATCGAAGTTAAGAATATTTTTAAATTACATATCTTCTGTCTCCTTCTGAAAAATAATTGTTTTGATTGAAATTTGCTTTTTTTGTTAAAAGTTTATCATTTTTGATCGAGATTTAATTTTTTTGGTTGAAAATGCAAGTGTTTGGTTAAGAACACAGCCACACAAAAAATATTCAATTTCAACGTTCGGAGATCAGACCATGTTCACTATATGTTTTTTGGGGTCTCTGGATCCGAATCAGAAGTCTTTTTTACGCCATCACGTCAGGTTATCGATACAACCTCAAAAAGTCTTCACAGATACCTCAAAATGAAAAGTAATGCTGGTCAGATTACGTCAGATTTCCGACATAATCTCATTTTTGAGTGTCTGCAGAGGATTTCCGAAGTTATGCCTAAAACCTGACGTGATGGGGTGAAATGAACTTTGGATTCGGTTTCAGCGACCCAAAAAACATATAATATGGTATGGCACTTAGACCAGCATTACTTTTCATTTCAAGGTGTCTGTGAAGACCTTTTGAGGTTATGTCGAAAACCTGACTTGCTGGGTTTTTTTCAGACTTCGGATTCGGATTCAGCGACACAAAAAGCATGTAATATACATGGTCCTGGACTTAGCCCAGCATTATACTTTTCAATTCAGGATGTCTTTGAAGAATTTTTGAGGTTATGTCGAAAATCTGACGTGCTGGGTTTTTTGGGACTTCAGATTTGGATTCAGCGACCCCAAAAACATATAGTAAACATTGTCTGACCTCCGACCGCTAAAATCGATTTTTTTTGTTTCGCTATGGAAACTCCCCTGCAGAAAATTGGTAGAAAATATGTGAATAATAATTTGAACAAATTTTTACTCAATTTCAAATCAACACATAAACATTTAAACGGCCATGCCACGCTCGAAAAACCAGTTCCTGTCCGAACACTAAAGTTAAGCAGCGTTGGGCGTGGTTAGTACTGGGATGAGTGACCGTCCGGGAATATTGCGTGATTTTAGCATTATGGCGGAAGACTGGTGTCCTCCTGCGTATTCAACTCAACCAATTATGACTCTTTAAGAATCACGTTCACCCCGCAAGGGGTTATGGTCTAATGGCACAAAGAAAAACATTCTAAAAAATCCATTTTTCTAAAAAATAGTGAAAATCGTAAAAAAAGTTTAATTCAAATCAGTTTAAATCTAATCCTCCAAAAGTTACCTCCACAAATAAAAAGGCATTGTTATTTATTTAATGTTATAACGACTGTTGACGTGGGGAAAAAGCTATTTTGCCGTAGATGAGATAGGGATAGGGAGAGATCATAAAAGTGTTATCAGCGGCACGTAAAACATTGGTAAGAAGAAAACTCAGATATCGTAAATATTGCGATCCCACCTACACATTTTTACCTTCTTCACATTTGCGGTTCAAGTATTAAAGTTTTCAAGAACAGTGTATCACTTTCGTCCCTAGAGTTATGAAATCCGCAGAGATAGCCAGAACGATATATAGTGTACTTTGACGACAAAAGTTAAATCATAAGCCAAAAAGAAATATTTTCAACCAAAAAGTTACAATTTCAACAAAAAAAGATTATATTTCGACTGAAAAAATGAATTTTCAGGAAAAGAGTGGAATTCACAAGCAAGAAAAAACAGGGTTCGTGTCCATGCTAAGCTTCTGATGAAAATCTAAGCGTGGGAAAGAGCCCTGTTTTAGCATGGAACAGAACCATATCGGTTACAAGGCGGTAAGAGGAATCTGTAGCAAAATTCTCTTTGCTATACTCATAATCAAATTTTGAAACGAGAAGGAGTTTAGTTGATTGACTTCTCAAAGAAAAAGAAATTTTGGTCCAAAGGAGACAAACTTTCAACAGAATGCATCAGTTTTTATTTAAATAGTTGAATTTTCAACTAAAAATTGTATAGTTCATTTTTAATTCAAGAAGATAATTCTTGAAAGTAGAACTTATCCTAAACATCTTAGTCAAATTTGTCTGCAAAAACATGGATTTCCAACTTGCATTGTAGGTGTTGATGAAGTTCCACTTTCAATCAAGTAGTTTAATTTTCAACCAAAAAAAGATAACTTCGAAACGAAAAATTTGATGGTCGATATTTTAACGAAAAATTAATCAAATTTAATATCAAAACAATTGAATCCAACCGAAAAGTCAAATTTTGAACAGTTTTTTCTCAATAGTTTAGCTGTTTGAATGAGAATCTATTTATTTTGTCTTAAATTTTCTTTTCGGAAAAAAGTATATTTTTGTTCAAAAATTCGTTTATTTTGCATAAATTCCACAATATTTTCGAAGATTTTAAATATGATAAATCGATTCCGAAAAATTTTCAAAATTTCAGAAGAGTTGAAAAAATTCCAAAGTTTTACAAGTATTCGAAAAAACTGTTTGAAATTTCTAAGATTGCGTGAAGATTTGAAAATATTTAAAAGATTTCCAAGATTTCAGAGAAATTCAGGAAGATTTCGGAAGATTGTAGATCACTTCAAATAGATCTCAAAACATTTTACATCACGGATTTTCGGAAATTTGAAAACACTTTGAAGATTTCAAAACAGTTTCCAAGATTAGAAAAGATGTTAGAGATTTCAAAAGATTTCTGAAGATTAAAAAGAAAACTGTAAACCATTCCACGAAGATTTAAAAATATTTTATTTCAAACGATTTCACAAAAATTCCAATGATTTTACCTAAATTCTAAGAATTACGCAAGAATATCGAAGAATTTTACCAAAACACAGAAAATAGGAGAACGTGTGCCCATAAAGCTAGAATTTTATAATAATTTACGATTAGTTATAATATCTTCTAGATTGTCATGCACGCTTGAATAGGTTCATAATTATAAACTATATTTATATTCATGAAAAATATTGAACGAACATCAAAGATTCTTCTTTCGGTCTCCTGGGTATTCTAATCTCACTTGTAATAATTTGAAAAGCGAGCCAATCGCGGATGGCTCCTCTCCGGCACAGAATATGATGGAATCCTCGCTAATGGATTTCTCGGTAGCGGCAAACGCGGACCAATCCGGCGCCACACCTCTCACCAACTCACGAGTGAGGAACGCTTCCCAGTCACCAATGAAACAAGCGCGTCTCGAGACCGGGACTCACTCCTTCTCAAGTCCCCAAGCTGTTCATATGGACAACCCTGTACTACCAGCAAATACAGACAAATATATATCATCACCAGAGATCATAAAATAAAAAAGCCCTTTTTCTCTCTTGCTTACTGGTCTTCATAATAATGAAAGAAATGAGAACAGATCTACCGCGTCCCAGGTTTGATGCGGGATCAAACACGATCTCAGTTCAAACCCTGGCCACGGCCGATTTTTACTTATTATCTCAAATAATTACCAGACCCGTAATCAACAAAATTTGTACTTTGAAATTAATTGTTATTGATTTTTATACACTTTTTGAAATGTTGTATGTTTTAAACACATTCATTTCTTAAAATCCCTATGATTCTTTATTTCCTTTGAATTGCAATCAAGAATAATCAAAAATATAAGATGAGCAAAAAATTTTTAAGCGTGGTCTTTTTATTGAAGGAAAGTCCTATAACGGTGGTTCGAGAAAGTCCTTTAGTGTCAGTCTATTTGCAGATCGATTAACCACTAATGATTACGAACATTTCCTCAGAGTTTCCAAAGGAGCTTACAAATTCAATTAAATGAAGATGTATAAGACGATAAAATATACTTAGTGGGACCTCAAATTGATCAGGTAATTACTGGGCTAAAGGAACACCCTCACTTATCGTCAATCCATCTACCTAAATGATTTAAGGGGGTATTCTAGTCCAGAAATGTGAAAAAATCGATTTTTCTTATACTTTTGAAGATTGAACCTTAAACAATATATTCTCCAAAGAAATTTAAAAAATTTCGATTATTTACGGAGTTTTTGCCAATTCAGTGGCGCAGCGAGCAGACCGGTCTTGTTCTGTGAATCGAAAACAGATTATAGGGGTCCTCCTGTCTACCTCTGCGATGGTGTTACCGACCAAAAACAATTCGTACTCTTCATATATATTTTTAGATAAGGAAACCGAAGGTCACACTACTTTTTTATGTTTACCGTACGGTTACAAACAGTTCACTCGAAATTTGCCGTGAGCCTTCTGCATACCTTAATTATCTTAATCTATCGATCTAACCAGAAATATACATAATTTTTCAATTTTTATTATTTGAAAAAAAATTCCAGTCAAAAAAATAGTCAAAGAATGCCACCATATTTTAGAAAGCCGCTAAATTCTGGAAAATGTTATTTTTTATTTTTCCGAGGTGAGCACGATAGAAGCATTTATTTGGATTAGGATTTCTTTTCATTCCAGATCACTAGGAGGGTCATAATCATGACAAGTAGGGCGCGCCATTTTTTGAGAACCCCCACTTCATCAGCTTCTAACTTTTCGAATTTTTAATTTTTTTTACCTATTTTTTTTTGTATTCTCCTATTGGTAATAAATTTGTGGTAAAATAAGGGCTCATAAAAATGGTTCTTGATTTCCTTTTATTACACCCCATAAAATACCTAAAACTCATTCTCCTAGATTAGAATACCCCCTTAATGAATTTAATGAATTTTTTTTTGTTCAACTATTTAAATTTTTTTCTTGTAAATAAAAGATTCAACCAAGGTGCGATTCCTGAGTCGATTTCAGATTCCGGCTTTTCCTTTATGGTTTATAAGGTAAACAAAGACCGCCCCCCAACTCTGCTGGGATTCGAACCCTGGACCTTCCGCTTGCTTGACGAGTGCTTTAGCAACTCCAATGAACCCAAAAATTTCCGTAAGAATACGAATTTTGTGCTGGCTGCACACAATTTGGTAATTTAATAAATCAACTTTAAACTTGAAACGAATGGTCAGGAATGTACTTGAAGAACTAATTAACTAGTTTACTAGTTCACAATCGGTTCAGAACAGCGAAGTCAAATTTTAAATGAATAAAGAATGCCTTTTTAACAAAATCGTTGAAAATCCAACAAAATCAATGAAACTGTTATAAAAAAGAAGAGTTTTCAATCAAACAATAACATTTTATACTAAAAAAGAAGACGTTTCAAAATAAGGACAGCTCAACAAAAAATGTTACAGTTTATATTCCGATAACAGCATAATTTAAATTTTTATCAACAAATAGTTTGGTTCAATCGAAATTGACAAATTTTAAAACAAATATCTGAATCCTTAATAAAAACAGATAGAATTTCAACCAAACATTGCATTCGTATTCAAAAGATATGAAATTTCTAACAAATAATATGAATTTCAAAATTGAAAAGGAAAATTCCGGATGAAATATTTTACAGTTGATAATTCAACTAAGAAGACTGCGATTTTCAAGCAAGTAGTATTATTTAAATAATTGGTTGCTTCTGTTTGAATTTTTCTTTCATTATTTTTTTATGCAATCGTTCTTGCGTCAAAATCAAAATATTTATCAGTTCGAGTATCAACCGTTACCTTTTTTTTGTGTATCAAACATTGTTGCTTGAAAATTTAATAATTTTGTTCAAAATTTTGATAAGTCTTTTTTGTTATTGAAGATACATCATTCAGGTTGAGAATTTGTCTCTTGAGCAGAAAATTCATTGAAATTTCTTACATCAAGTTGAGAACTCGTCTTTTTTTTTTGGTAGAAAGTTGGTCATTTTGGGAAATTGATTTTTGCTGTTTTTTTGTTGCTGAAAATAATGTTAATATCTGGAAATTCATATTATCAATTTTCGTTACAAAATTGATCTTTTTCAAAAGCGTTCGAATAATAATAATAATAATAATAATAATAATAATCATAGTTGGTAGCTCTAAAAAAGCATCCAGAGGTGACCTAAGTTGCCTTCAACAAACTCTGCTGCTGTGTAATGACAA
>WSXT02035987.1:0-13531 GCA_011762715.2 Neuroterus valhalla
ATAGTATCTAAATGAATATTACCTTCTTCCTTGTCGGTAGGACAATCGTCATCAGATATTTCTGAAGTCATTTTGTCTAGAAGTAAGTATCTAGAAGTATTTTGAATAGATTTCATAGGACTTAAAAGATTTCAGGGTATTCAAAAAAATTCCGAGAAATATTGGAGGTCTTCAAGGAATTCTCATGCATTTCAAAGTGTGTATTTGGAATATTTTACTGAAAAATTCCAAGGAATTTTCGAAAGTTTTAAGATTGTAATGGGATGGCAAAAGATTTTGAAGGGTTCGGAATATCTTAGAGTTATTTGAATAGATTCAAATAATTCGGAGTGATTCCAATGGATTTCAAAGATTCCAGTATATTCTAAAAAATTCCAAGATTTTTTAAGAGCTTTGATGAATGTAAAAGAATATCAATAGATTTCGAAGGATTTGAAATATCTTGGTGTATTTTGAATAGATTTTAATAATTCAGAGTGATTCCAAAGTTTCAAAGATTCAAAGGTATTTTTAATAGTCAAAAGATTTGTCAAGAGTTCCAAAAAGTCCCAAGCAATTTTTGTAGATTTTAAAGAATTTGGAATATTTCAGGGTATTTTGAATAGATTTCAATAATTCTGAGTGATTCCAAAGGACTTTGGAAATTTCTGGTGATTTAAAAAAATTCCAAAGAATTTTTGAAGGTAAGACAATTTCAAAGAATGTCGAAGAATTAAAAAGATTTCAGGGTATTTTTGATAATTCCAAGAAATTTTCAAGACCTCCAAAAAGTTTGAAGGGATTTTCATTGATTTCGAAGAATTTGAAACATTTTGTTGTGAAATTCCAAGGAATTTTCAGAAGCTTTATAAATCCTAAAGGATGTCAAAAGACTTTGAAGGTTCTCAATTATCTTACGGTACTCCAAATAGAATCCAAGAATTTGAAGTCATTCCATAAAATTTGAAGATTTGGGGGTATCTTTTATATTTCCAAGGAATCTCCACCAAAAGGTTTGAAGAATGTCGAGGAGTTTAAAAAATTTGGAAGAATTCGAAAAAAATTTAGGAAATTTCAAAACATTCTGAGGAATTTTTCTATCGATCTTAAAAATTTGGGCGGAGTCTTGAAAGTTTTAAAGAATTTGAAATATTTTTCTGGAAGATTTCCAGGAATTCTCAAAAGTTTTGAAAATTTCCAAGGATGTCAAAAGAATTTAAAGGATTCGAAATGTCTAAGGGAATTTTGAACAAATTTAAATTATTTGAAACGATACCACAAGATATGAAAGATTTCACGGTATTTTCAAGATATTCTATCCTAGGAATCTTCAAAAGCTCTGAAAATGTCAAGGGGGTTTCAAAAGATGTTAGAGCATTCGAAATATTTTAGGGAATTTAAAAAGATTCCAAGAATTTTCGTTTGTTAATTTCCAAAATTTGAAGGCATTCTTATAGAATATGAAATATTGCAGTGTATTTGAAAAGAATCGATGCATTTTCAAGGTCTTGAAAAGTTTCAAGGGATTTCGTTCTTGATTTCAAAAATTTAAAGGGATGTCAAAGGATTTTAAATATTGTAGTGTATCTTAAAAGCTCACAAATTAGGAGATTCAACAAATTTCAAAGAATTTCTAAGGATTGAATCATTGCGAGGGATCCAAACAAATTTTAATGGGGTTTCAAAAATTTCCTAAAATTTTGAAAGATATGGGTCGATTTTATAGTATCCATGGGGTTCCAGGATTTTTTCGAAGATTCCGAAGGATTCCATAAGATTTTTATAGTTTCAGGGGATTTTGGACACTGTTAAGGTATTTTGAAGATTTAAGTGTATTTTTCAAAGTTTGAAGGAATTTTCAAGAGCATTTTGATAAATTTAAAGGAATTTTAAGGGATTTCCAAGTATTCGAAACATTATGGTTTTTCGAAAGAATTTTGAATCATTTGAATTGATACTAAAAGATTTGAACATTTTTTAAGTTATTCTCAAAAATTCAGAGGAATATTTTTAAAAATTTTAGGGGTGTTAAAAGATTTCAAAGTATTTGAAATATAAAAGTTTATTTTGAGTGGATTTTGATGATTCAAAGTGATTCCAAAGATTTTCAAAGATTCTCTTTTTTTATTCCAAGAAATTTTCGAAAGCTTCTAAAAGTTTCGAAGACATTCCATGGAGTTTCATCGTTGGGAACTCATATTTTTAGTAGAAAGCAACATCATTTTTGTTTAATGTTGAACTATTTGGTTTAAAAATCAAGTTTCTTCTTGAAAAATTCAGCTATTTGTTAGAAAATTACCTTTTTTTGATGAAAAATTCTGTTTTTGGGTCAAAATTTAAACTGTGTGGTAGATTATTTGTCGTTTAGGTTGCAAAATTCAACAGTTTGATTGAAATGTCGTATTTTTTTATGGAACATTTAACTTCTTGATAGAATATTTATATGTTCAGCTGAGAATCTAACTATTTGGTGAATAAATAATCTTTTTTGCTTTAAAAATCATTAATTAGGGGGGAAATGGTAGAAAAAACGTTGAGTAGAAAATTCTGGATTCACTTCATTCTACTCAATGTAATTGATTTTCGGCTTTCGGTTGAAAATTCACTTCGAATCCTCATACATTTTATCAGATTCTTTCAAATTCCCTTGAAATGTTCTAAACTTATTTCGCTGAATTTTTTCTTGAATTAACTTTGCGTTTTTATATATTTAATTGATATTTTTCTCAATTCCCCTAAAATTCCTCTGATTTTACTCTAATCGATGGTATGCTTTGGAAATTACAAACTCTTTGCAAGTCATTTAAATAAAACCCAAATTGTTTTGAAGCCTCATGAATTCATTGTGAATTTATTTTATTCATTTCATTCGCCTGGAATTCTCAAAAATTTTAGCGAATGTTTTTGCTCTCATTTGAATTAAAAAGAACTTGTTTCATCTTATGATCAATTCTTTGGTCTCTGAAAATTGATAGTCAGAGGAAAGTGGAGTTATTTTTGAAATTAAGTTTTGTTGCAGCTACCCTGTGTTTAATTTAAGAACCAAATTAACAATCACATTCATTTTTTCAGCTGCCGCTCGTAACTTCCCGAGGAGTCCAGCTCGCGACTCTTTTCATGGCTGGCGTTGAAACTGCGCTCTTGGCAAATGACGCCTGTGGAGCCCCTCTTCCATATTTAATGTGCTGCCCTTGGCTTTATTTCGATGGCAAATTGTTCCATCATACCCTGGCACGAGCCACGATCGCCAAAAACCTCCTGGAACTTTGCGGTGGGCACATCGATCGGGTCGTAAAGGTCGAGAGAATGCGAAAGGCGATCCTTGAGGGAGTCAACGTTGTCTTTGCCAGACCTCCTTTACCTCTGAATCCAGGTGGGTTTTTTTTATTCTATTAAAATTAGTTTGTCAGGGGGTCTGCCTGAGCTGGATGCTGGAAGCAGGCTCAGGAATTCTGTCCATCGGGAACAAAAAGGGAACTGAATGGGAACTATTTCCCACAATATCGCCTTAAATACAGCCTTGAAAACTCACTTAACTTTCCATAAATATTCAAGCGAATTTCTACATATTCGGTCTTACGGCCATTATTGAAGTCAATAAAGAAGGAGACATAAAAAACATATAAAAAAAAAACACATTTTTATCAAATCTTGAAATCCTCTCCTCAACGTTTCGACCACGCTGCAGGTCTTTTTCAAGAGTCGATACACACATCTATAATACAATGAAAATACTTTGTTCTTAAAAGAATAATAAACTAAACAGTTACCAGATTTACCAGTCTTCCTAATTTCCAGTTTGTTTTCATAATTATCTTATTACTTTCCAATCCTTAATTCTCGAAGTTTACCATTAGTTAAAGTTTTTATCTTTTAACCATTTGAACTTCTTGATACAATCATTTCTAATGTTGAATTTAAATTCTTCTTAAGCCCTGAATTGTGAATCAAAGAACAGTTGTAACGAATCTTCATTGATCTTCCTGAACAAACGATATTTCAAATGATTAGAAATATTACCTGCTTCTTTAATATTTTCGACTCCATTATTAATATCACAATTTAACAATTTTCTTTGAGTGTTGAGTATAGTATTGTGTAATTTGAAAGTGACGGTATGGTGTAAATTGTGGATTTTAAACTTATTTGGGTGATGTAGACTGTGCGCTGGAGTAACGATTTATTTGCGACATTTTATTAGAAACGTACGTTGTTCTTTAGGAAGGACGAGTCGACGTTGAAATTTAATCCACTTGTCCACGTCACTCCTCACGTTTTCACCATATTTTGTCGAAGTGTAAGACAGGATCCCATTATTACCAGTATGTTACTGATCTTGTAATGATAATATACAACAACAATTCCAGATGAACTGATCCAAAACTGTTATTTTCCTTTCTTCGACCGTTTTTATTAATCGATAAATATTCAAGCGAATTTCCACGTATTCGGTCTTACGGTCATTGTCGAAGTCAACAAAAAAGAAGACATGAAAAAAATGTCAAAAAAAAAACACATTTTTATTAAATCTTGAAACCCTCAAAGGGAAAATATCAAGAAATGAAATTTTAATCGCTGTGAGAACTGTTTTTAATCATTCAGTTTTCTCCTTTAATGATAAATTTTATAAGCAGCTATTACGTTGTCCAATGGGATCTCCTTTGTCTCCATTAGAATCAAACTTGGTTATGGAAGTTATTGGAAAAAGAGCCCTATTGAAATTATAATTCAAACCAATTTTTTAAAAACGTTACGTTGATGACATATTTACAATTGTTCCAACTGATAGAATTATAGAGATTTTGAATGTCTTCAACAGTATTCATAAATCCATTCAATCCACACTTGAAAACGAAAAAAAACGCCTTAAGTTTTTATGCTTTGAATTTAAAAAAACACTAAATGGAAAAATTATCACGAATTGTTGTCATTATTTGTTCAGCCAAAAGATTGGTTTGATAAAAGGTTTGGTCGACCGTTGTATTAAACTGAGTGACATAAAATGCAGATAAGAAAATTGGCACCAATTAAAAGCCACCTTACAATTAAACAATTATACTCTGCCGCTTATAGAAAATGTCATCAAGGAACGTATCAATAAAATTTAAAATACATCTATTATAGAAAAAAAGAAAAAGAGATAGTTAGAAAATTACAAAAAACTGATCTTAATGTTACCTTGCCATACGTTCAAGGTCTTTCCGAAAGATTAAGAAGATCCTTAGAGAAGTTCAATATTAACGTTTATTTCAAGAATACGAATACTCTAGATAAATTATTTACCAGCAAAAAAGATACTGACTTATAAAAATAAACAAAATATTGATAAACTCTACATAGGTGAAACTGGCTGGAGGCTGAAAAGTAGAATCTATGAACATAAATGAGATTGTAGAATTGGTAATTTCAACACTGGCTTGTCAAAACACTCATGGGAATTTAACCATATTTTTTATTTCGATAATATTAAACTTTTGGTCAGAGAAAATCATATTTTCAAAAGACGTATCATCGAATCAATTTTTATCAATAAATATATCAAAACTTCAATGAATTTAAAAACAGAAATTATGAATATAAACCAAATTTATCAGAGCATCATGCATTAAAAATTAAGATTCCTTCTGTTCGATTCAATAATATTTCATTCAATTTATTCTAAAACTTTGGCGCGCCTTTCCATCAGAGGTTTATTGGTAACTTCTCACCTAAAAAATTACGACTTTTCAAAACAATTTGTCTTGTATCGTCTGTCTGTGAACATTGTACTAGATCATATGACATTTTCATAAATTATTGGAGCCTCCATTATCTTTGAGGCTTCAATTTGAAGAAAACAACCGTTTTTATTCTCAAATCATTTGAAATGACCTCTTTTTATAAAAAAACATTACATGTTTTCTTGTTAGAGTCAGGTATGTTGATTACAATGAAAATCACTATCTCAGTTAGTGTGAGGAATCATGTAACTATTTAGTTTATTGTTCTTTTAAGAATCAAGTATTTTCATTGTATTATAGATGTGTGTATCGACTCTTGAAGAAGTTCCGCAGTGTGGTCAAAACGTTGAGGAGAGGATTTCAAGATTTATTAAAAATGTGTTTTTTTGACATGTTTTTTATGTCTTCTTTTTTGTAGACTTCAATAATGACCATAAGACCGGACACGTGGAAATTCGTTTGAACACATATCGAGAAAGATATCTTATCATTTGATTCAAACAATGTAACGTTCCTCTAATCTAATTCTCAAAATATTTGAATATATCTGTACGTCATGAGACAGACGAAGAATTTTTATTTTTCCCGTTATATGAATGATGTTTTGCAAACTTGTTGCTCTGAGATTTTTTTAGCTGACTCAAATTTGATGATCGAATTGATTGATAAAAAAAAATGTATTTATCACGTTTTATTTGCTTTTCCTCATTTATCTGACTTCGAACAGGGAATTGCAGAAAATAATTATAGTTTTTTTTAGGGCAGTGGGTTTCAGTGAGGAAGTATAATATTTCACTTAAGACAGGGAATTTTCTACATGGAACGGGAAGTATTCAAATCATTGTATTATAATTCGGATTTAAAAGAGAGGATTTGAAAGAAATCTTTCCTACAATTCAAAATTTGTCACAAGCAGTCTTTAGAGTAGAAGTAGTATTCCGGAGAAGAAATCTTTCTGAATTATGATAGAAAACTTGTTTGTTGAGAGTTAAATTTTTATGTCGAAGTTGCATAATTTCGATTCAAAATTAATCTCCGGTTGAAATTGTAACTACGTTGTGAAAAATCAGTTTATCTTTTTTCGTTGGAAATTCAAGTATTTAGTTAAACATTGATTTATTAATTTAAACATTAAACTCTTTCTTTGAGAATTTATGTACTTCGTGGAAAATTTGCCTTTTTGGTAGAAAATTATTCTTTATGGTCAAAAACTCATCTTCTTGTCTTGCTTAGAATACATCTATTCCCGTTGAAGTTTCATCATTATACCTGAAAATTCATCAGTTTGGTTGAAAATCAATTTCTTCTACTCAAAATGTAACTATTTCATTTTCTAATCGGAAATTGATATTTTCTAGTTCAAAATTCGATAATGCGGTTAAAATTCGTCTTTTTTATTGGAAATTCAATTATTCCGTTGAAACTCCACATATTTTGTTGAAAAGTCGGTTCTTTGGTAGAAAATTATCTTTTCCTGCGGAAGTTGATATTCTTCCTCAGAAATTCTTCTTTATGGTTAACAGTTCAAGTTATACAGTTGAACATTTTTCATTTTAGTCGCACATTAGTCTAGTTGAGAACTCTCATGTTCGGTTTATAATTAATTTTTTGAGCCAAAAATGTCACTATTCCATTTTTGTCTGAAATTTTAATTTTTATAGTTCAAATTTCAAACATTTTTTTTTTAAATTGTATTTTCTGTTTGAAAATTAATTTTTCGTCAAAGATTGAACTATTCTAGTTAACTGATCATCATTCCAGTTGAAAATTTGTCTTTCTGCATTAAAATTCAACTACTTCAGTTAAATATTTACAATTTCATTTGATTCTTTATCATTTTGTGTAAAAATGTAGTCATTTGTTCGACAGTTAGTTTTTTTGCAATAGGTAATTTTTTCAACTGAAGATTTAACTTATTCCTATTGAAAATTCCATAGTTTCAGTTAAAAATAATTTTTTCAGTTAAAGATCAATTTTTTTCACGTTAAAATTTGAGTATTGAGTAAATTTTTTCTTTCACTTTGAAATTTGCTACAATTTGATAATCGATCCTCTTATCCTAACATTATTCACTGCAAATTCTTCCTTTTTTTCAGTTAAAAAATCAACTATCTGTTTAAAAATTGAGCTCTTTTGTTGGAAATTATATTTTTTCATTGAAGGTGCTATATTTTAATTTAAAATCCATCTCTGGTTGAAAATGTAACTACTTTGCTAAGAATAAATAAATATTTTTTTTGTGAAAATTCAAGTATTTAGTTAAACATCGATTTTTGAATTTGAAAATGAAACTATTTCCTTGAGAATTCATGTAATTTTCATTTGACCTAAAAATTCATCATTTTGGTTGAAAATTAATTTTTTCAACTGAAAATTCAACAATTTCGAAGGAAATGTTTCTTTTTGAATCGAAAATTCATTCATTTCATTGAAAATTCACATATTTTGTTAAAAGATTGATTCTCAGGTAGAAATTAATTTATTTCTCTTTGAAAGTTAATTTTCTTGTTCAACAATTTTTCTTCAAGGATAATAATTTCTTTCCTTGAACATTCATCTATTTGGAAACTTATGGTTGGTTCAGAATGAATTGGTAGAGTCAAAAATGTTACTATTCCATTTCTGGTTGGATAGTATTATTTTATTGTTCAAAACTCAACCATTTTATTGAAAAATTGTGGTTTTTGGTTAAAAAAAAATCTTCTAAAAAATTTAACCTTTCTAATGAAAGGTTCATCATTTCAGATGGAAATTCGTATTTCTGGTTTAAAATTCGAGAACCTCAGTTGAATATTTACTATTTAATTCGAAAATTCATCATATTGTTAAAAAATGTAACGATTTGTTTGGAAGTCTTTTTTTTTTGTTATAAGTAATTTTTTTTTACTGAAAATTGATCTTATCCGAATTGGAAATTCCATAGTCGTAGTTGAAAGTTCATTTGTTTCGTTAAACATTCATTTTTTCTATTTGAAAATTTGAGTATTCAAATTTTTGTTGAAAATTTATCTTTCTCAGTAAAAGTTGATTTACCTTATTGAAGCTCAACTCTTTCAGTTGAAGATTCTTCGTTTTAGTACAAAACTCTTTTGCTTGGTTTGAAATTGTCTATTTGAGACAAAAATGTTACTGTTCCATTTTTCGTTGTAAATGATTATTTTTTTTAGTTCGAAATTCGACTATTGCGTTGAAACATTAAATTTTTTCAGAAAATGATTCTTCCTATTTCGAAATGAATCTTCTTCTCTTAGAATTCACCTTAATGGTTGAACATTGAAGTGCTCTAGTTAAATATTAATTTTTTTATTTGAATATCCATCTTTTTGATTGAAACATGAACTAATAGTTGTAAATCCGTTTTTTTATCATGAATTGAGTTTTCTCAATTATGAGTTTACCTGTTCCAATTTGCGTTAAAAAAAGATATTTTTTTGTTTAAATTGAAGAATTAATTAAAAAATTTATTTATTTTGCAATGTTTGATCTGTTGTGTTGAAGAATGTTAAGAATGATTGTCATGTAATAAAATAAATTCGAAATCGTCCGCCGAATCGCCACCCTGACTTATCAATTTTCTCTTTTCAGGACTTAGAGTAGCAGTGCCTCCGAACATCATGCCTGCTGGATGTCCAATAAGCGATCAGATACGAGGTCGTGGTTCTGGTGTCGCTCCACAGCGCGGATTAATGCGACGTCCCCCAGTACCATCGAGGGGTGGACAATTGGAAATTGCGGGAGTCGTTGTGGGACAATGGGGTGCAAATTACGGACAACCTGGACGTTTACCACAACCTCTCCAAGGACATCCTCGTGGAAGACTTCCGCCTCAGGTACGATATCGCTACAGCATGCGCAATCGAAGCATTACAATGGTGCGTCGACGCATCTACGTAGAGCCAGGAATACCTCCTGCTCAATTTTCAGATGCTTTCGAGGAGCGGGGGTTCATTTAGAATCCCATTTATTAATCACTCAACGAACAAAATTGCCGAAAAATTGCAGAAATTTTTATTTTTTTATTTTAATGCTTTATTGGCACTGTTTTATTGTCCAGATTTTTTATAATTTCTTCGTCTTTGTGCTTGTCCCTGTATTGTTTCACAAAATTACTGCGCAGTATTTTGTGCATTTATTTTTTTTTTTAATATTTATTTGCACTGTTCACAATTCAGATTTCACAATTTACAATTGTTTTATATGATACATTTAATGCTATCAGAATAAAGGTACGCAGATTTCGTAAATATTTTTACTGGTGTCTCTTATTTATGACTCTATTTCAATTTGTGGGACTGTACCTTTTTTGCATTAAATATTCATATTAAGCGATTATCAAATTTAGTATTTTATTTTATGTATTTTAGTATGATTATTTTATCTGCAATTTTTATGAGGCTCATTATCGAAACGAAAGCAGCAAATTTAAAATGTAAATGGTTCCTCAAATTGAAATAGCGTTTCATGTTTTGCTTTCGATTTAATGGATATCTCATTTATTGTGTGAATTTAATGTAACTAATCTGTGTTGTTTTGTTTCGGTATATTCCAACCCATCATGTGATGATGTTTCGTCAAATAATCCAGTGAAGGGAGGTTTTTTTTTTTACCAGAGAAGTATCTTATTTCATATTTCATCCGGTGTAAAATTCTGTACCATTAAAGTTGATTCAGACCTCTGAAATTAACTTTCTATGGCATCAGGATTATCATGACGGCTTTCGTTACTAACAGAGATTTTTTTATTTGTAAGGAATTTGAATTTTTGTAAAATAGTGTGTGTAAACTTTCATCAAAATCAAGTTAATCTGTTTCAGGTCACTTCTATAGGTGGCATGAAATATCCATTTCCTCGAGGTTTTAATCCCATGGTTCGCCCGTCATTCCAATCGAGGGGAAACAATAATCGAGTTCAGGCCGCTGGACGTGGCAAAAAAACGTCGATGAAGGTAACATTTATTGAAGTTTATGAAATTTTTATTATGTATGTATTTAATTTCTCTCATACGGGTTTAAAGGCGTCCCCTTCCATTATTCTGCTTACTCATTTTTATATCCTTATTCACTCCCTCCCTTCTTTCTCGCTTCCTCTTTCACTGTTTGTCACCTCCTATACCTTCCTTCTTTCTCTCTTTCTCATAGCCTAACTTATTTCCTAATATATACATAATATATACATCTGAAAATCTTACCCTAACGCATAACGAAATGTGACGGAGTTCTGTTATATGTGCCTTATGATCTCCATTTGATTGCAAGGTGTATCCCAAATATTTGAACTCCTTTACTCCTTCTATCTTCACTCCCTTTCATCTCCCATTCCATACTTTTTTCTTTCCCCTCCTTTTCTGAACCTCATTATCTCCGTCTTTCCTACATTCAATTTTAATTTCATCTTATCTAAGTATTTTTTCCAACCCTGTAATTAGACCTGCCGTTCCCTCTTCATCTTTTGCCATCATTACTATATTATCTGGGTATGCCAGTGTATATATCTTTATTTTTCCTATCTTCAGACCTCCCCATCCTTTTCTGTTCATTCTTTCTTCCAAGTCTAAGATCAAGATATTAAATAAGAGTGGGCTCAGAGGACACCCTTGCCTTACTCCTCTCACCAACCAGAAACTATCACCTACTTGATCGGCTACTTGCACCCTGCTTTTTGTCTCACGAAAGATTTTCGAAACTCTCTTGATCAGACCTTCCCTTATACCTTTTTTTCACCATGACCTTTTCTAACTCTTCCCGGTCCAGAGAAGGAAACGCCGCTTTTAGGTCTACGAGCATCGCTATCATACCTCACAATCTCTTTTTGACCCTACTATTTATTATATAATTTACAACATATATGTTGTCCATTAACCCGATCCCTCTTCGAAACCCCGTCTGATTTGGTGACATCTTTTTTTCTTCACCTTTCTTTAATCTCTTCGATAAGACCATTGCATATATTTTGTACAAGGTTGGCATTAGTGTCACTCCCCTATAATCATCAGCATCCTCTCCTTTGCCTTTTTTCATTATCGGTATCACTACCCCTTCCTTCCATATATCTGGCCAACCCTCTCCTCTCCTGGAGCTTTTCCCTCTTTCATTATTCCTAAAACATTAATTATTTCTTCTCTTGTTATATTATGTCCTCTTCCTCATATCTTTCCCTCCTCTCTCTTCCGACCTTCCTAGCTCTATTTTCTACCCCTCCTAGTAAGTCCATAAAATACTTTTTCCATTCTATCATTTCAATATCTGGTTTACCCTTTTCCTTCTTTTTCTTTCCTTATTCACTACTTTCCTAACCTCTTCTTCTGTTCTAGCTTTTTCCACCCCATCTTTAAACCTTCTATTTTTCTCCTCTTTTTTCTTGTCACACATTTCAGTATATTCCTTCTTTTTTCTTCTATTTTCATCTCCACTACTTTTTACTTCCCTCAATCTTCTTGGCTCCTTTCTCATTCCCTTCTTTTTCTCTCTACAATCTTCATCCCATCCATTTTCGTTCCCTCCCCCACTAACTCTTTTCTTGTTTGCTCCCTCTAAAACTTTTTACTTCTCCTTTCATTATTTCCATTTCCTACTCCCATTTTTAAATCCTTCAGCTTCTCTTTGGATTGCTCTTCTCCTTCTATTTACAAATCCCCTCGTCCTGTTCTATTTACCTTTACTTCCTTTTTACCCGTATCTGCAGTACCCGTAGCTGCTTCTCGACCTTTTCTTTTACCTCGTCTTCTACTATCAAAATGTCAATGATCGTTCCCTTTTTACCTCCCAAACGTGTATATTCACCTTCCTCATTGCCCTTTATAATTCCTTTTATGATAAACCATCCCATTTCCTCTAAGCACCTTAACAGTTTCTTCCCTTTCCCATTCAGTATCTTGTATTTTCTTCTTTGCTCTTTCCTCCATTCCCTTCCTCCTTGAACTCCTGTTCTTGTGTTAAAATCTCCTATTACAAGCTTGATTCCCTGCTTGTTTTCTTCCATCAGTCCTTTTGTCTCTTTAGATAGTTTCTCCTGCATATCTCCATTCACATTCACTCCTACTATCTTCCACCTCTCTCCTCCCATCTTTATCTCTTCTACCAATATTCCTTCAATTTCCCCCTTCATGACCCTCCTATCCTTCTCGGCTTCTCCAAGTTTTCCCTAACTTCTCCCGATTTCTCTTCTGAGTCCCGCCATTTCCCGTCTTGTTTCCTCTTTTATTTCTCCCCTCCGTTCCTCCTGTCTCTTGTCCTGCATATCCATAACCTCTACCATCATTTTACAGATTTCTAACAAATTGAGGTCTCTCAACGCCCCTCCAGCCTCTTCTCTGTTATCATCCCTCGCCTTCCTTTCGTTTTTCTCTCCTTTTGGCGTTCCGAGAACTTCACCTTCGGAATCCCTTTTTTCCTTGCTTTCACTTTCCACGTCCATCAATTACATTCAAAAACTCACCGCCTTTGCCCTCACCGTCTCTAGCGCCCCTAGCGCCCACGCCCCGTACCTACGCCTCTCACTGTGACGTCACTCCAAACTATTAGTTGTATTTCTATCACACAAATCCGACTCCATCGCAAAAATTGTCCACAACCCAACTCTCCACTTCCTCACACCATTCATACCCTCACTTACTAACCTCCTGGACACACTTTTTCCACTCACTCACCTCAAATTCGACCAATATCTAACAAAAACTTCTCACCAAACCTGCACTGTGTCTGTGAACATTTACGCGGGAAACGGAAGTCCTCCTTTGCTATCTCTACCTCATTCACATTGGGGACCGCAGAACTGTGATGCGCCATCTGGCGGCGAAACGTAGTACTAATGCATGTGGGCTGGTTGTTAACCA
>WSXT02035998.1:0-13531 GCA_011762715.2 Neuroterus valhalla
CTGTCCCATAGTTGAACCTGAAATATGGTCGATCTTACACTCTAGATGTTCAGGTTGACCATCCATTTTTCTCCGTGTGTCAAAGCTACAAATTTAATATATTTGTAGATTTATTGTATGTATTCTGTGAGAAGCGTATGCGATAAGATAATTATCGGCCTAAATGTAGAGCCAGCGCCACCACGCGGCTGTCGTCCGTTAGCACACATATGTTGTTATATGCTCTAATATATAAGTTACATATTCATTGCTAAATGTTGTTCAAATAAGACTGTTTTAACAAAAATGAGCACATGAATGTTCTTTTTATTTAACCATGTATTGCCCACGAAGTCGGCGAATTGTTTAGCCCAGTCGGCATTTTTATCCAAATCACCCCCCCACGTTTGACACCTTTGCTTCGCCCCTGATCGGAACTATCTTCTCTGAGGCACATATTACGAAATTCTTTGCAAAAGACGTAACAAAATAACCTCGCAGGAGGGACAACTAATGTTATCTCAAGCATTCGGTTCTGAAATATGAAGTGGAATAATAAATTGCACTGAGTTGTTAAGCTACTTTCCGGTTAGTGTACCACGTAAAATAAATTCGATATCTGGAGTGCTCCTGCGCCTGATGCAGAGTATATAACTAATAGTATGACCAATCCGCCATTCTCCAGACTTTGCAGAAATATGAACTGAATGTATTGTGGTGCTAATGGTGATTTGGACATTGTCGATGGACAAACTGATGGACATCCTTTTCGAGATGCACTAAGAGTTGTTACTAATTTTAAACGCCGAAAAATTATCTTCAATGAGGTTAATGTAACTTGATACGTGGACGTGATACATCGTATCAAACATTTAAATTGAACACTGTTAATTGTTTTAACTACTGGTTTATCGCAATAAACGAAATACAAACACAAATAAACGCTAACAAGGGATCTGCTAGATGCAAGTCCCATCACGATGTAAGTGACCTGCCCTGTACCAGGATTTACATCGGACGAGGACCATTTGTCAGGTAACTGCATTTAATTCAGATGAGATCGTAAGCTGTTTGGGTTTAAATGACGTTCAATTAGAGGCTACGTGACTAGGATTTTCTTGAATAGAAATAAGCGTTAGGAACTCCTTCTCCCACGCCTTTGAAACAGGATAAAATATGATAAGGAATGTTGATTGAAAAGTGAAATTGCTTAACTTCATAGTAAATCGATGCTGCACCAAAGGTCTTTAATATGTGTCTAATAAAGATAACCGCAAATAATGTTTTACTCAATGGCGCGTCCGATTTTAATATCTTATGTGCATAAGAAAATAAATTACAATGCATGAGATGATAAATTTCGAAGTGTTTAGAAATTAAATTTTAATGTTTGTAAAAAATCGTGTAATTGAACGATCCGTGTTATAGACGCTGGTGACTCAGTGACCGACATACGTGCCAGCTATTGAAAATATTTATATTATACGAATAGTCCTATTTGACGCAGAATAATGGAACCAATTATCGAGGAGGAATCATTTTTGATTTTTGAGCAGAACGCCTGGAACTTTGTTCGAATTCGCAAAAAAACGTTTTTTTTCGAAAAAAATAATATTTAGAGGTGGCGCGAGCCCCTCGAAGTTTAATACGTATTTCTCATGAGAAAAAAAGACGTTTTTGTAAATTATATTCAGGCTTCTCAGTATCAGGTAAATCAAGTTCAAAATTTACCATTTCTCTTCACAATCACAAAATGCGAATAGAATATTGCTTTTCAAATATCAGCCTCATAAGTCTGTTTTATAGGGTCCCGAAAAACCCCCATACACTCACCGCCTAGACGGGGGCCAGTATCGGGGGTTGTGGTCCTAACGCGATAGAAATAAGAAATCCAGTTGAAACCAGATTTGAAGCGACGACTGACTAGGCGAAGGTAAACACTCAGGACCATATGTATAGTCTCGTGAATACGTGCGTCGCAAGTCTCCAAGCAAACAACTTCTATACTACCCATTACGGTTCTGCCTTTTCAAGGCTGATGGGCTGTCGTGCTGCATCATGCGAGGGTCGGGGGAGGGACAGAGTCACTCAAGGATGAACAGCCGAGAAACCGGCGCTAACCCGATAGGCAGATACACAAAATACTACTTTATACTGATAATGAAATGTTTATTTAAATTGTTTAAACAATTCATTATTGTTTTTAGCAACTTTCTCCTAGAAAATGGTTAGGAAGTCAAGGTTTTTTCCGAATTTTTCAACTGATTTTCAACGTTTCACTTGAAGCGAGGTAATAATAAATTGAAGTAACAAAAATAATTGTTTAAAGAATTTGTTAATAATTATAAGAATAGTCTCCAAGAATAATGCTCCAATGTTGCAGCTTTTCTGAAACTTTTAACTTTTTGCCCACTTTTCACTTGAAGTAAGTAATCATTTAATTCAATTTGACAAAAATGATTGTTTAAACAAATTCTAAATGTTTATAGCTATCTTCTTGTAGAATAATACTACATAGTTGCGTTTTCCTTCAATTTTTAACTATTCATCACTTTTCAATTGAATTGAAGTAATAAATAAATTCATGTAAAGAAAATAATTGTTGAAACAATTGATTATCATTGCTCATAATATTTTCTTTGCCTAATGATAGAAACTTGCGTTTTTATTCTGAAATTTTTAACGTTTTGCCCACTTTTTACTTGGAGTTAGTTGATATTTAATTTAACAAAAATAATTGTTTTAACAAATTATTATTGTTTATAACTATCTTCTCTCAGATTGGCGCTAAAAAGTTGCGGTTTTTCCTAGAATATTTAACTTTACTTCACCTTTTTAGTTGTGAACAAATAATAAATGAAGATCAGAGAGAATCATATTCCAAATAGTATTGTATTATTTAAGGTAAATATTTTTGTTCCTTTCCCACTGTTGAAAAAAAATGAATTAAAAAAAAAAGCTCATTCATTCAGTCAAATTTGAATTTCGAATTTTCTACTAAAATATGGATCTTCAACGCAAAAATTGAATTTTTAAGAAAGTAGGTAGTTCAACTTTAAACCAAAGAGTTGAATTTTCGACCTAAAAATATAAATTTTAAATAAAAAATGTACTAGTTGATATTTTAAAAGAAAAAGGTTTGTTTTGAATAAAGAATAATGGAATTTACCTGACAATTGAATCATTTCAATATGATTCAATCTAATTGAATTTCATTCAAATTCCATTCAGTAAAATAAATTGTTTAAAAAAGCATTTTTGTAACTCGCATCAATTATTACCTCACTAAGTGAAAAGTGGACATAAGAGTTGAATTAAATGAAATACTAACTCACTTCGAGTGAAAAGTGGGCAAAAAGTTAAAAATTTCAGAAAAAACTTCAAGTTTCTATTATTAGGCAAAGAGAATATTAGAAGCAATGACAATAAATTGTTTGAACAATTAATTTTTTAACATGAATTTATTATCACTTTAGTCTAATTGGAAAATGATGAAAAGTTAAAAATTTCAGGAAAAACCACAACTATGTAGTATTCATCTAGAAGAAGATAGCTCTAAACATTCAGAATTTGTTTAAACAATTATTTCTGCCTAATTAAATAAAGTGATTACTTACTCTAAGTGAAAAGTGGACAAAAAATCGAAAATTTAAGAAAAAACCGCAACTTTGTAGCATGATTCTAAGAAAATATTGTTATGAATAATAACTAATTATTTAAACAATTTCTTTTGTTAACATTAATTGATCATTACTTAGCTTCAACTGAAACGTTGGAAATAAGTTGAAAAATCCAGAAAAAACCTTGCCTCTCCAACCCTTTTCTGAACGGAAGTTGCTAAAAACAATAAGAAATTGTTTAAACAATCTGGATAAACATCTTATTATGAACATAAAGTAGTATTTCATGCATTTGAAACAATCTGCTCTCAAAAAACAACGAAAAAAACATAATTAGCACCAAAAACTCAAAAAACACATTTTTTCACTTATGGGGGTTTTTTGGGACCCTATAAAACAGACTTATGGGGGTGATATTTGAAAAATAATATTTTATTCGCATTCTGTGACTAATTTCAAGAGAAAAGGTGGATTTCAAACTTGATCCACCTAATATTGAGAATTCTGGATAAAATTTACAAAAACGTCTTTTTTTCTTTTGGGGAAACACGCGTTAAACTTTATGGGACTTGCACCACCTCTAAATATTATCTCTTTTGAATGCTCTTATTTTTTTGTGGATTCGAACAAATTTCCGGGCGGTTTGCATAAAAATTCGAAATAAAGTTTCCAATACATTTTGGGATCACCCTAATGGATAGTGATAGTAGAAAGATTTTTATGTTCAGTCTCGGTATAAAAATCCCCTCGGTAATTGGTTTCATCACCCTACTGATATTCAATAATAAATTAAGATTGATATTTAGAAAAATGCGTGGTATCAGTAATATATATATAACAAATTATCCGAGAGTAATAATTTCAGTCTAGAAATTTCATACAATTTTATCATCGGTTTATGTGGTCACATTACCCATATCGGATGAATTCACGGTATGGGAATCAACCGGTCTTTGTGTGGAATCAGATCTTTTTCAGAGGCACCACAAGGGTTTCGAAATATACATGGAGAAATATGAAAGATCTATTTTACAATCAATATGAGGGCTGATTGGAGAATACTAATTGCTATTCTTTATGTGATTGATTCTCAATATTGAGGAACTCATTTTAAAAAATGAAATACAATTACCGTGAAACGGAGCTAAGCGGGACAACAAACAGGGAAAGTAGGTTACACGGAAATTCAAATTTCTCAAATTGTATCACATTTTCTGACTGGAAAGCGGGTGAAGGCTTTAAAGGGTAAAGTAGCCATACGAAATATTCTTATTTGATGACTTACTGTTGCTTCCTTTGAATCAAAAGCGGCTGTCCCACATTACCCTACAAGTCTTGCTTAGCCCCGCGTTACTTTCAAGCAGACAGAGCAATATATATCGCTTTTAAACCTATTTTTCAAACGAATTTCGTGAACAAATGTTCTCACAGTCACAAAATTTGACACTAGTTTTACTAATAAATAGTTTTTTACTCCAAAAATTATTGCAGTGCGAATCCTATTCCTGCCAAATATTCGTAAGATCGATTCAGACCGTCTGACTGATTTAAATAATAGAATAATTATACCCATTTAACATATCTTTGACATAAAATATATCGACATCTTTTTTGCTAGAGCAGAACTCGTGAAGCCAACTAATAGCGAAATGATTCCGGATCAAATTTTATCGTCATTTTTTGTGAAGCATTAGTGCGGCTTCCTCGTTCTCTATCGTATCCGATAACGTCACGTTTCGAGACGGATGCAATGCAATAAATATTCCTAGCCATCGTGCGGGTCAAGCGGTTTCACGATCGCTTCGCTTTGTATTGTCCGGTAATAAAACTTTCTCGGCCGTAACGCAACTAATGTAACGAGCGTCCTTATTTGCTCGTTCCTCCAGTTTCTGCCTCGATATGACTTACGAGGTGTTTATGAGTTTATTTATCGACAGAGGCTCCTGCTGCTCCCGGTACACTTCCGCATTTCCTGCTCAGGGTAATGCGGTAAGGCAAGGTAGGGTAAGGCTTCCGTCTCTTTATCACTTCTTCGCTTCTCCCACTTCTCTCTCTCTCCCCTCCACCCCTTCTCACCCTCCCCTCCACCCCCCCCCTCCCTCTATTTCTCTCTATCTCTTGGTCCTCACACTCACACTGAGACTCCAAAAATTTGTATGCAGTATATTGCGGCATGCGCTCTCCTTGAAGGTCGTGGTTCCTACACGGACTCTATCACTTCCTTCAAATGAATTTGAACACAAAAGAGGGTATGATACATCCCGGGTCAAGCTAGTTGAGTCGAAAGAACAATTTTGTTTGACCAATTATTACTATTTTCAATTGATACCAAGCCAAATTAATATTTTTTCAGAACTTCAGAGACGAAAGAAGTTGTTGCACGTTTATCCTACTGATTTAATTCAATAATTAAATTGTCGTATCAGATTATTATGTTGGATCTCGAAGGTGTGAATAAAGTTTGACTTGACCAAAGTGGTCCTTAACAATTTTCGATATTGATGTTATTATGAACCAATTTTGTGAAACTAATTAAGATTTTTACTTTATGCTCTTAATGGCTGTCCAATTAATTTTTCTTCTGGACGACATCGAATGAGAGATCGAACGTTGAAAACACCTCTAAGAGGTATAAGCGCATCACGATTCCAACGCACGTCGCACCTGCTGCGTTGAATTTATCACCCGGATAAGCCTTTCGTTCGATAAAGCAGGACTCATTTTATCGATCTCTTGTTTATGAACGTGATCATTTTCATGCATCGGAGAAAATTATATTCGTTTCCACACGATTGTGCTCACATTAATTATAATATTGTAATATATATGGAAATAACTTTTCGAGTTGATCTTACCAACGGTAGAAACTGAGGTTTTTCTGAATGAGATGCAATAATACGTTACTACACCGAGAAAAATGTTTGGTTGACCAAAAAAAAATTCGTTGTCTTAACCAAAATTTTTGGTTGCTATAGAAGGAACAAAATCTTTTTGTTGAGGCAACCAAATTATTTCGTTGGTGCGTTTGGTTGAACCAACGAAAGATTTGGTAGGCACAACAAAATTTGTTCCAAGATGCAACAAACATATTCGATTGAATCAACCAAATATTTGTCAGCCTAACAGAATGATTTTTTAGGCTGAACGAAAATTTTGAAGGTTATACAGAATCATTTCGTTGATCAAACCATACTTTCGTAAATTGAACAGTATAGATTTGTTGAAGAAACAATGAATTTTTTTTAGGAAGAATGTATTATATAAATAGATTATCATTTAGGTTCTGCATGAATAAAAACCTACAAGGAAAAAATACATCGATTTAATAAAACGTGCTGCATTTGCTGAAAATTCCTCCAATTATCCTCTTTTAAATATCAGTGAATTCTGTGTGCTTCTAGTTTTTCTTTCGCACAGAAAATATTTCAACTACTTTGCACATCAAAGTAAAGGAGTTTTTGTCCTAACTTAAGGAATCACACGCATAAATAATTGTATTAGGGTCCGTTATATAATTAGTAAAATGCATAATCAGTACAGAAAATTTTTGTAAGGAATACAAGCTTCTTTTGAATGTGTCAAACAAAATTTGATTTAGGTCCTAGAATAGGAATGATAGAATAATATTTTGCTAATAATTTTTCCTTTATTACAGTACTTGAAAAATTATTTTCAAAATTTTAATAAATAAATGAATAAATTCCTTTTTCAACGTTTAATTTATTACCAAAGACGGTAGCTTCTCCAGAAATTCTTATTTCGTTAGAGGAGCCTTTTTATCCCACACTTCTGGATTTTTTTTATTTGCTTCACTTAAATTCCCTTCGGGAATATGATCGTTACACATCCAAGTACTAATCGCGTCCAACGCTACTTAACTTCAGTGATCATACGAAAACTGGTTTTTTGAACGTGACATGAACGGTCCTATTATCATTTTTATTTCGATGGTCATATTACTTTACGAATGATATACAAGTACATTAATATTTTGAAACAAATAATAATAAAATAATAGGAAGAAACAAGAAATTATAAGGGATGTAGGATTTGGAAAATTTTATTGAAAAAATTTATCCTTTTATTTTGATCATAACGCTTATATTTTGATCTTAATTTACAATGCGGAAAAACACTCCACTTTCTTCAAAAAGACATTTTCTGCTAGGATCACTGACGGAATATAAATTCAGTTTCAAAATATTTATGTCAAAACCTCAAAATTATGTTACTTACTCCCAAGGCTGATTAGAACTTAAACAAATTGATGACAAATTTATTTGAGCCGATCTTGATCTTGAAGCTTATTAGTTGCAAGGGTTATAAAGTAGAATCACGGCTTTACTGGATTCCATCATGTTGTTTGCAATTTCCATTATAGTACCTTTGATTGATTATTTAAAACAAGAAGCAGTCAGGGGAAGCCAGAAATTATTGTTTTTATGTATTTTTCATTTCCAGGGGTTACCTAACCTCGAAAACAGTTCTAGAAATGAAGCTATTTCTGCTATTTTTACTAGAATTTTGGAGTAAATACTCGAAACTCTAATTTTATTATTACTCGAACGAAGTGAGGGAGAGCTAGTTCAATCACATCCAACCCCTTTTTCAAGGTTCCTCAAAAATTTAACCTCTAAAAAATGACACTCTACTCAATCTGAAAACAAGCGATTTTCCGGTTCTCTAGACTGATTCTTGTTTCTAATAAGCACTTAAATTTATAATAGAATTTAGAATATAGATTAACGAAGAAATTGCAAGTAAAATTATCATATCCAGAAATGCCACGAGTGATTCTCCAGCATCAACGATAGAAGTTTATCTTCAGAATTCAAAAGATTGTGAAGAAGCAATCGAAATGTAAGAATTACTTACCTTGAAATGTATCTATGAGAGTCTCAAGACTTCATTCCTTAAGAATCTTTTTGCCACGTCCTCCATACCGAAAGTTTTCGACCGATCAACGTTCAACAAACTGATTCTTGTTCGCGTCTACCATGTTAAAAACGTGGTCAGTTCCATCTTCACGAGTAAAGAAAGAGCGCATGCGCAGCTGTGTTTTTTGTTTGAGCAAAACTAATTGTTTTGTAACAACTACTTTTTTGGTACCGAAAAATATATTTTTTGCCTCTCAAACATTAAAAATTCGCGTTTTCTAGTCCGTGTTGGGACTGTAAACATGACACTTTTTGAGGCAGTCCTACTGCGCATGCGCAGCCCTTTTTTCGGCTTTCAGCTCCCTGAAAATGAGCTCACGTGATTTAAGATGGTGGCGCGGTAACAAACTTAGCAAACAAGTGCCATTTTTAATATTTTCGATGCAAAAAGTATCGTGTGAGGCCTAGCCATACAATTTAATATTGGTGAGAACAACCAAAACTGCTCAATAAAATCATTTTGCTGCTGGGACATTACATTTTTTCTTAGTGATAGAATGGAAGGAGTTGATTTCGATTTGAAAATATTTTATCTTATTGCACTCTAGAGAAATGAGTTAATGTGTTTAAAAATAGGTATATTTGTAGGTTTTTGAAAATGGAATAACAATCATTTATTTGATATATTATTATTCATGTAGATGATTTCTTGTCCTGCGTGCGTCGAAACGATTAGGGCAATCGCGTGCGATATTTAATTCGTTGATACGTGTTTTTGTTGAGCTTGGATAATAATTCAAAACACCAAACGTTTCGAGGCACGAAGCACGAAGCTGGAGTAAGACATGCATTCTTTACGGTTTATGTATGATTTTATTTGGTTTTACTCTTTTTGAGAATTAAAAATATGAGACTATTCTAGAAAATGATGGGAAATAAAGAGTTGCAACCAAGTAATTTTAAACCAATTTACCTGCTGAATTTGAATTAAACCATCTGGATTGCATGCGGATTCGATTTATAATAATAATAATAATAATAATTATTATTATTATTATTATTATTATTATTATTATTATTATTATTATTCGGGTTAGGACTATAAGAACTCTCTACGCTTAGGTAATCCTGTTGGGTCCCCATAAAGGCCTAATCGTGACACCAGAATCCTCTCCATAAGGAGAGGACCGCAGTCACGCTGTTGGTCGATATGTCTGAATGACTAAGGCAGCTACTCCTTGTGATTACCAGATGCTTCCCTGCAATCAAAATCTAAGTTGGGGCTTTTACAAATGGAATAGACTGGAGAACGATCGATTGAAGTGAGGTCGCCTATATTTTTGTAAATCAATTCGTATTTCAATGAGAGAATTCCATTGAATTATAATCGATAAAAGAATCCAACGAAATTTAAGTGATATTCGAATGAGGTTGAATCGAAATAATCAGAGTATTAATGGGTTCAAGTAAATTTTAGTTCTCAAAATACATGTTTCTAGTCAGAATTTTATGCCGTGTCTTTTTCATCCTCGCAAGAATTAGAAGCTTTTGTAGTTTCGAATTATTTATGAAAAACTGTGTTTTCCTGATTGAAATATTTCTTCTTTTTGAACTCAACTCGCGACTTATTGGGAAGTTATTGATAATTATCAATAAAACTGATCAGAATATGCATTGTCATATTTCAAGATCAATGTCGTCAGCAAAAGTTGAAAATGTATTTTTAAACAGATGTTAACGATTTTTTTCCATGACGTTGCTTGATTCGTGCACAAATAACTTACAGCGTTCAGGGAGTCGAGCGAATTTCAACAAGCAAAAAGTGTCAGAAAGGAAGTTGTTCAGGAAGGTTTAAGGAAGTTTTGTAGGAAGTTTTCGAGAACGTTTTTTAGAAAGTTTGAGCTTTATTGAAACATAAGTTAAGTACCTGTTGATGTTTTGATTTTCCGGCACGATCGATTCTCTGCCGCGTGGACTACGGTCAGGTCCAGTAGCTTTGTCATTACGAACACGGTGAATATGGGAAATAGTGGTTTATATTAAATAGTCTTTTCTTCAGTTAGAAATATTTGAATTTTTCCACTCGAAGAGAAATAAACTTCATAAAGGTCTCAAAAATAAATAAACTTCACATTTAGTTTTCTGTATTTGACGTGACCTTATAATCCGACTTCTATTATAAATATACTCACGTAGGATTTTTAGTTTGTTCTTCATCAAAAATAAAATATGTCTCTTCAGTTTTGTTTCTCCTAATGAGCAGAGTTTTCATTAAAATATTACACAATATATCAAAGTTTTGCTAATAAAATATTCCAAAAGCTGTTAAAACCTACAAAAGAATGAATGAAATCTTTGAAACCTTTGAAACTAAAATAAACATATAAACATATAAACATAAAAATTACTTTTAATGTTTCCTCAATTACAATTTTTTTCATATTATTTGTGTTTTTGATTACAAAATACCGGCTGCGTGTTAGGCATACTTCGGCTCAACGCTGTGGTAGCAGATGTCGGCCTGTCCGTACTCCACGCGAAAGGAAATCGATCGCGTCAGAAAAGACTTGGAAAATAAATATTAACGTTTGTTTGAAAGAATATTTTTAACTTTATTTGCCAAGACCGATCTCAAAATATGACAATGCATGTTTTTTATCAGTTTTATTTTCAAACCTAAAAAACTTTCCAATTAGTCGCGAGCTAAAGCCAGAAAAAACGAAATATTTATATCTTAAAGAAACAATGATAAAAAAAAAACAATTATTCTATACCTAAGATAGCACCAATTTTATTTAGAATGGGGAAAATGCGGTATCGAAATCCGAATGAGATGTATTTCAAAAATAAAAAATCGGAACATTATTTTGGAGTGCTCAAGGGCCTCCTCACTCCAGCAAAATAATTCTATAATTAGGTCTTGTTTTTGCATTCCTCGCTTCGATTCTTCTCAATTAAGTGGATTTTGATTAAATTTCATGTGATTTTTTCCAATCTGATTCGTATACTATGCAATAAATTCTATGAAATTCATTGAATTCAAATAAATTGGGAGGAATAATTCCAAAATGAGCCAGTTGCGTTGAAACTACTCTATTTGCTCTGATATAGGATTCAAGCTCGAATAATCTAATTTTTCTTACGAAATTGCGTCCAAGATTCACTTCAACTAAAATTCAGCATTTTTCCTAATTCATGTCCGTACTTCATGTTGTTACACGTTCGTAACCTAATTTTATTTTATTCACAATAAAAAAAAACGAGATTTGTACAAAGCAGTTAGCTAATTAACAAACTTGTTGAGTTTACAACTGAATAATTGAATTTGTAACCGAAAAATATGAATTCTCAAACAAAGTTGCATTTCTAACCATTACAAAAGGTTTGTTGCGAAAAAAGTTGAGTTTTAAACGCGAAATTAGCCATTTTTAGGCGAACAATTAGGTTTTTGAAAAAAAAAAACAAGAACCATTCTCAACCGTAAAGTAGCATTTTTACCAGTAAGGGTAAGCTTTAAAACCACGAAGATGAAAATCCAACCAATAGAAATATGAATTTTCAACAAAAATTAATTTTTAGCCAACGAGGAGAATTGACTATCAAAGTAGTAAAATTGTCAATTCAAAAAGACAAATTCCTGACAAAAAGAATGAATTCCTAAAGGAATAATTATATTTACTTGCAAACTATTCCATTCGTAACCAAAAAATATGAATTATCAACCAAAGTTGTAATTTTAACCAATAAAGATGAATTTCCAAAGAAAATAAATAAATAAATAGAATAAAAAAGAAAAAAAGAAGTTAAGGAACAGAAATAATGATTCAAAAGAAATAATTGCCAAAAAATATTTAACTAGGAAAGACTTCTTAGCCAAGAAATAAATATCAACGAAATTGTTGCATTTTCACCCAAAATGGATACATCTTCAGCCGGGATTGAAAGTCAACATTTTCGGTTGAAAAAAGTGATTTTTATGAAAAAAAAAAATCCAAAAAGAAAGATCACTTTTTAACCAAGTAGTTGGATTCTCAACGAAAAACTCATCCTTTTACCAAATTGTAGTAAAATTTTCCACTAAAATAATATAACGCGAAACTAAAAAAAGACAAATTTCAAAACAAAATGAATGAGTTTCCAACAAAATTGCTTGATTTCTCACAGATAATTATATTTCAATGCAAGTTGTCAAACTCGTAATCAAGAGACCTAATTCTTAACCAAAGTTGAATTCTTAACTAATAAGGATGAATTTTCAAATCAAAATGGAAAAAAACGAGTTTCCAAGAAAAGTTTTTCAATATTCAACCAAAAAAAGTGTGTTAGTTAAGAAAGAAAAAAATTCGAAGCAGATTGTTGCGTTTCCAATTAAAAATGATTTAATTCTAACAGAAAATAGAATTCGAAATTCCCGTTTTGTTCGTTTTAGTTCGTGATTTTCCTGTTTTCTAGTTCCCATCGTGAATGATTGCGGAATATAAATAGGCATATCAGTCCCTGAGTAACTCCTTGTCACTTTCCGGAGTAATAACTCTTGAAGACATGGAGTAAAATTGCGAATGAGCGGAAGTTCGGCGTAACGCGTAACGCTGGAAAACTGTCAGGGAAGTGTGGACTTCCTTGTCTCTAACTCCCTTTCTCTCCATCCTTCGCTCCCCACTGAGAGCGGCATGTAGTGTGTAGCGGCCCAGTTTAACATTCTTCCAGTAAGAGATTCACTTTGTGTTTGGTATCGACCACAAAAATCTTGCCCGTGTCTAAATATTTTGAATGATTGTTCAATTAAGAACAACTTCACTTTCCAGCATATAGAATTATCACTTTTGCCAGGCGTCCCAGGACGGCTCAAGATTTTTCATTTAGAATAAGTCACTTAAAGTCACTCTTCAGCTCAAATTAGTCACTTTTGTCACTTTTTTAAAGTTAATTAGCTTGTAGCAGCCCTGTCTATAAAGCAACTTACTACATCTAGGTTTCCATTTTTACATTCACATTCTGAATGAGAAGGTATTGGTTTTATGTGAAAATTGACTTTCGCGGATTTGATGAAATCTC
>WSXT02036009.1:0-13531 GCA_011762715.2 Neuroterus valhalla
ATGCACAGGATAGGGACGCGTGGCGGTCTCGGGTAGATGAGACAATGAACTTTCGAGTTCCAAATGCTGATAAATAATAAAAACAATAATAATTAGAGTTTCGGGATGTTGCTGCTGTTCCTGCATCGTTACGAAAAATCTAGAAATGTTGGATGCTTAGCTTGAGAAGACCTGAGCCTTATAAAAGCATGAGTTGAAAACTGTAAAACCATACAGTAAGGGTGTACCTGTGAATTCGAGAAAAAAGGAATATTTAACAAATTTGTTGTATATCCCTCACATACTTGCTCGATTAACATAGGCAACTTTTAAAAGACATGGGATGGATAATAAAGTTGTGGACGTATGGGAAACATGTCTTCAAGGAGCGAAGTGGTCATATTAAGGAGTATATGGTAACATCTAGTAACACCGTGAAAAACTACAGGAAACCAATATAGCGACAAGGAGAGACCATTTAGGCAAAAAGGCTTTTAGAAGACTTAAAAATTATTACAATTAAAAAATTTCTTCATTCCATAGTATCTTTTATCTACAACAATAGAAAATAAGGGCAAGCATTTACCTAGGATTTTATATCTTTTTTTAAACTACATGTGTCTTCTGTAATAACTAACCTCGACGTACAAAATATACAAGTTTCAGGTTTCTGAAAGTAAATTTTTATTTCTCGATAAAAAATCAAATTGTTTAAAAAATTAAATAAAGAAAAGTGACCAAAGTGACTTGATTATTCAATGTTACCTGGGTGAATAGCTTGTTGTAGCCAGAATTCTGTTGATTGTATCCAATCATTGCCGAGACCATCCGCCACCGTCTGTTCTGTCGACTTTTGGGTCGCCCCTTTCGGTTTTCGATTTTAATCTTCAGCTTGATTTTGAAGCAACACGCACTTGGATAAGACAAAAATTCATCTCACAAAAACCACTCACTGCCCTTCAAGTTTTTGGTTTTGAACACCTCACCTTCACTTTTCATACTATATTCACCATATTCAGAAACGTAAGTTCTGAATTGGTTTTAAATTGTCGCGTCTGCTTTTTGCGTTTCCTTTTGCAAGCCATTCAAATCACGTTGAATTCCACGGTATAAGAACTTTTTTGTATTTTGGAGGTAGCAAAACTTCTCTAACCAGAGGAGGAACTTGATTGGTAATGTTATGAAGTGAAGCGGAAAATTTCGTTTCTAGAAACAGGGAACATCAATTTAATTACAAGGGTACTACCACGCCTAATTGGAGGATTAACCTTTATTTGAGGGGTTCTTATTTTACTGAATTTCCCTTAATATTTTTAAATAGCTTTACATAAATGAGATGTGAAGAGTATTCGCTACTAGTGAACAAAATGGTGCTGTGTGCTTGCAGCAATCAATTGTTTAACAAAGTCCAAAGAAAGAGATAAGGTTGAGTCAGCCAATAGTTACAAATAAACTGAGCTTAAAGAAATTGATGATTACAACATTGAATCAGTTGAAAAGTGAACCAGCGAGCTAGCCACCCAACGTGTAAGAATACTTGAATATTCCACGGTTGAGCTCGAAATTTTTTAATTTTTCCACACATTAGTACGAAGCTAGTTTTTTTGAACGATTATTTATTTCAATAGTGAGTTTATTTTTTTTTTATCTATCCAATAACCCATTGGCTTAACTAAACGATTCTATTCGTTTTCGATTTGTTGAAACAATTAATCAATTGAAGCACAAAGAGCAGTGAATACCAAAATTAGATATGTTACGTGTCAAAGGGGCTAGTTATCGATACTGTGACATCACGGAAAAATAACTAGTTGTTGTTGTCGTTACCGATTGAAAATGTAACTTTCTCTCAGTCACTCTTTCAAGAAATATAACTTTTGTCCGTTTGTGAGTTGTTTTTGAATTTAACAAAAAAAAAAAAGAATCATCAACCGAAAATTCGATTTACGAAAACAGTTAAACTCAAACACAGATGACGACTTTTCAATGTGGAACCAAAGTGCAAATATCAACAGCTTAATATCACGTATACCAGAATAGTTGAATTTAGAAATAAATAATCAGATTTTTCAACAAGGAAGATGAGTTTCTTACCAGTAGAACCTGGAATTCCTACTACAGAGATTAACTCAAAGCTAGAAAGTAGAATCTACAACAGACTTCAACCAGAACAGGTAAGGTTTTGAATTAGCAGTTGAATTTGCAACAAAAAAAGAAGAGTTTTCAATAAAACTGTTGAATTTTCAACCCAAGAAGGTGAATCTTGAAGGGGAAATTTGAAATTTCAACCAAACAGGATTATACATTGTGACGAAATTATTGAATTTCTGAACAAAAAATAAGTTTTCAACGAAGAAGAGAAATTCTTTACTTAAAAAAAAATTCGACCAAATACATGAATTTCTAACTAATCGTTTATTTTCCAATTGAAAAGTGAATTTCCCATGAAAAAAAAAGAATTTTCACCATGGAAGAATAAATTCCTACAAACAAACTGTTCTTGAGAAAATTAATTTTATTTGTCGAAAGTTTTATTTGTTTGTAGCAGTTTAGATTAATTTCAAACCAGGCAGTTACAATCAAAAGACGAGTTTTCCGCAAAGCAGATGAGTTTTTAATGTAAAAGTTACAGTTAACCCAAAAGGACGAACTTTTGCCAAAACAATTGAATTCAAAACCAGGAGAGATGACCATTGATCAAAATCATTGAATTTCCAACCAAGAATATTAAGCTTCTATCAAAACAGATGAATTTTCATAGAATAAATAAATTTTGAACCATATCCATAGTTAAACTCCCATCAGGAAAATTTAATTTTGAGACAAAAAAAATGAATTTTGAACAAATTAGTTAACTACTTAACCAAATGGTCTAATCTATAACTGGAAAAAATCACAATGGAAAAATTAGTTTTCAACTAAGTTGTTTAGCGTTCAAGTAAGTTGTTGATATTTCGAATAAATAATTGGATCCTCATTCAAAGCGAAAAGTTGATCTCTTTCGAAAGGAATTTCCCAACAAAAAACTTGAATTCCCAGGAAAAAACGCTAATTTGAAACCATCAAAACTAATTTTCGATACAAAACCATACATTTTGAGCTAGAGGAGACATATTTTTACAGAAAAAATTGAATTTTTAACTTTTGAACAAGCAGGTAAATTTTCAATAGTTTACAAGAGTAACTTCGTTATCGAACAAAAGGGGAAAGTAGATGAAAAATAATATATTAATTTTCACATGCAGAAGAAAAAAACTGTTTCCGAAAGATAACTGTCAAATCTTCATGTAGTTTTAAATGATTTTCTAAATTATGTCTGCTTTCGAATAATATATTTTTGAAAAATTTTTTATACTTAGGTCGTTGAAAATCTATTTACAGTGGCATAAAACAGTACAAAGAATAAAATATATTGGAAAAAACCATTCTTATTTGTTTAAGATCGTTCTGATAGATATTTTATTCAAGAATTTGTAAATTATTCTCTATTATAAATAATACTTTCAATGTAACTTCGAAACTACAATCTGAAGCAGAGCGAAGTAAAAATGCTAAAATTATTCGAATCGTTTAAACTAAGGGATTAAAATCCATGGGTTGTTCTCTTTTTCTGATTCACAATCTATAATTTGGAAAATTCCGAAAAAAAATTTTTTTCATTAAGAATTTTTGTTTGAAAATGTACAAACACATATTTTTTGGTATGAGATATACGGAAAATCTTTTCGCAAAAATTTGAGAATTTCGAACATGAAATTTATTGAGTTTGAACTAAAGAAACATCTTATTATTTTCGCTCATGGAAAATAAATTTGGTGGTGTTCAAAACGTTCCAGAATTGTGAAACGGAAATCCTAAAGCACAAAAATCTTAAATCACAAAAAAGTTTTCAAGCTCATAAGACATTTCAGGTTCACAATGCTTAAGTTTTCCCACAATGTGTGCGTTTGACTAAAAAAAAAAAAAAACTTCTAAACACTTAAAAGAAATTTTAATTGAAAAAAAACCGTATTTTATTATTTTTAATTATTGTTTGACAGTGAGTACTATAGATATAACAAATTCTTTATGATACCTGAACCAATCGGGAACATTTTTAATTATAAAATTTATTAATCTTGCCGATCCGAAATTTAGTTTTCACTTCCATCGAATGTCAACTCCTACTTTTTTCTCTTTCAGCTCAAAATATTCCATTTTTTTATTAAGACATTCAACTTTTAACATTTCAACCAAAAGTTGCTCAGCATAATACTGATTCAAAAAGTAATATGTATCTTGTTACTGTTCTTATATTATAAAAGATAGTAACTACTGTCTCCAGCTTTCACATTTACAAAAGACTTAAAAATGTTTCAGCTTCAAATTTTTTTATCGTCTACCTTATTTATTCGTAAACAGTTTATTCAAGTGCTTTAATTAGTTTGATTATTGCTCAGTAATACATTGATTTACTGATTTCAAAGAATTTCCCGCTCAATTCAAATATTGTATTCTCAAATATCGTTCATGTGAAGAGAAAATGGGAAAAACGAGAAGTTTTTCGAGGATAGGAGGAAAAAGGAGTATTTCTCAAAAAAAGAAAGGGAAAACTAAGAAAAAAAGGGACACTGCGCATGCACTTTATCGAGAAAGTATCTAATTACACGAAGAATTAAAAGAAATCACCGAAAAGTTTGAAAATCCACATTTGATTTTATTTTGAAGATCCTAAACACTTTTCTTATTCAAGGAATACTGTATTTTTGCTGCGTATATTATGGTTTGGAACGATTTATCCCTCAAGTAAGTACCTACAATCACTATTAATACTTCAAGACACAAAACTCGCGTTTTTACACAGACGGTAGAATGGGAAACATTTCAATGGATGCAGAGAATAAATCAATACTCAATTTAATTAGACCTTGAATCGAACTCAATTCTATATTTATTTTCGAGACCAAAGTTACTGGAAATGAGCGTTTTGTCGTGACTAACATTAAGACAACCGGAGCTCCACTGCGTCGTAAAAACGTGCGTTTTGTTCCTCAACTGCAGCCCGGCGGCTGCGCAACTCAGTCAAGAAATTCTCAATGCAAGTTCCTTAATATTAAGCTAGACCTTCGCGCGTCATATTTCTTTTCACTCGGAGAAAACCTTAACAACAAATTGCTGAAAAAATTGAAATTAACGAAAAATTGACATGCAATAAAGAATTTTTTTGAAAAAATCGATAGGTAGAAAAATTGAGAGGAAATGAAAATGAAAAAATTTGAGAATTTTAAACAACTCTCGGTTTTGGTCTTCTTCGAAATTTATGAAATAATGAATAAGAAAACTTAAAAATAATTATGCGTTATACTCTAATATTTTTACAATGAATTTTCAGAATCGGAATTAAATTAAAACACTTGAGAAATTAATCAGAAACAAAGGAAAAGATGATGGAAAGTTGATTTAAGATCATTAAATTTAAAAAAAAATTTCTATTTCCTTCGAAAATTATGCAAGAATAAATAAATAAAAAGAAAATTCTTTCAGAATTTAAAAATTCCTACTGGGCTGAGGACACGTGTTTTTCTGTTCCTTACGTATATTTTTGTAAACGTCCCCTGCGTAGTTGAAATTTTCAAATTTTGAAAGATTTTTATTTGTTATTTATTTATTAGTAGGATGAAGGTTAAATTTGAGTGTACATACTGTACAGATTGCAGAACGACCTTAGCGCGTGGACTTAGCCATCATAGTAAGCAAGAGAGGGGAGAACGCATTGCTACGGGCCAAGCTGATTGGACAAATAATTTTAGAACGAGATTTTCTCCAATCAACTTGGTACGTAGCAACGCTTCATTCCCTCTCTTGCCTACTAAACTGGCTGAGTCCACACGCTAAGATTGTTCTTCAATCCTTACGCTTAATTCCTACCAGAAGATTGATTTTCAAACGAAAAGAGGAAATTTTCAACAGTAGAGTAACAATAATTTCTACCAAGAAAGATATTTCACTCAATAGAGGAAAAAATTACCATTCAAAATACTCCATTTTCGAGCCAAAAAGATGAATTTGCTACAGAACTGTAAAATTTTTAACCAAAAAATATAAATGTTCAACGAGGATTATCAATTTTTTCCCCGAAAAAATATGAACCTTTATCAAAAGATTTGAATTTCTACTAAAAAAGTTATATTTTGAAGCAATAATGAACTATTTAAAATTACAATTAAGAACATCGATTTTCAACCGAAAAATAATTTTTCAACGAACTAGTTTCACCCTCAACTAAGTAGTTCAAATTTCGACCGAGAATGTAACTCTACAACGAATAATATGAGAGTTGATACTTTGATCGAGAAAGATTTCAATCTTGAATCCAAAACAATTGAATTCAATCAGGCAAAATAAATTTTCAACAAAGAATTCCAATTTCCAACTACAACAGGAGATAAAAATTTCCAACCAAAAGAATTATTTTTCAGCAAACAAGTTCAAATTTTTACCAAGTTCTCAAACTTTTAAACTAAACCAAAAAAATATAACAGTTGATTTTTTAATAAAAAAAGATTCCAATTTCAAATCGAAAACAATTTTGATCGAAATTTAACAATTGGGGGAAAAGTTCGTCCATTTTGGTAGAAATATAATTTTTTTGTTGAAATTTTGTCTGATTGGTACGCAAATGAATTTCTTTGGTAAATTACATTTTTTTTTTTAAATCTGTGGTCTAACAATTCAGCTACTTTGTTGAACATTTTTTTGTCTAAATCGAAATTGGACTATTCCATTTATAGTTTAATATTCATCTTATTTTGCAACTCATGTATATTGTTTAACAATCGTTGATGAATTAGGTATATTTATAAGATGCCATCCTCTCTAGTTGGAAATAAATTTCATTTGTTTTGTTTAAACTTTGTCTTTTTGGTGGTAATAATCTTGCTAAGAAAAATGTAATTATTTTCTAAAAATTATTTGGCCTTAGTTAAGGATCCAACTATTTCATTGAGAATTTGTCTTTTTTGTCAGAGATTCATTATTCTAATCGTTACTTAATTTTACTGCCTGAGAATTGGACTATTTCGTTCAGAATATTAATTTTTCTGTTTGTTAAGCATTTATTTCAGTCAGTAGAAAGTTCAACTATCCAATTGGAAGGACATATTATTTGTTAGAAATTTGCATTTTTGGTAGGAATGTTCTGTTGGAAAATCCGAATTAAAAAAAAAAATGTCTTCCAAATTCGAAATTCGTCTCGTTTAGTATAAAATAATCTTTTTGGTTAAAAATTCAACTTTTTGATGCAAAATTCATGCATTTCGTTGAAAAATCGTCTTTTCGGCAGGAAATTATTCTTCCTTCCAGTTGAAAATTCGTCTTGTTCAGTCAGATTCATTATTGAATATAAAAGTTAATTTCTCTGATTGAAAATATGACTATTCTGTTTAAAATAAACAACTTCTTTCTTAATTGAGCATTTATTCCAATAAGTAAACAATTTTACTATTCAATTGAAAGGTCATGTTATATGTTGGAAATTTGTATTTTCGATAGAAATATTCTGTTGAAAAATCCGAATAAAAAAAAAAAAAAAAATTTCTTCCAAATTCAAAATTCGTCTTGTTCATCGTGGAATAATCTTCTTGGTTGAGAATTCATCTTTTTGATGCAAAATTCATGCAGCTCGTTGAAAATTCGTCTTTTCGGCAGGAAATTATTATTCCTTCTAGTTGAAAATTCGTCTTCTTCAGTATGAAATATTCTCATTGATATAAATTCATCTTTTCGGCTTGAGTATTTGATCTTCTGATAGAAAATATCATTATTTTGTTGAAGAATCATCCTTTTTTTACTGAAAATGTATCTATCCTCAAACAATGATTCAACTATTCCATTGAAAATTCTTCTTTCTTGGTGAAATTCAATGATTCTAGATTTGGAATAGACAAAAAGTTCGAGTTGAAGATTCAAAATCCAAGTTAGTAATTTACTTCTTCGGTTAGAGTTATAACTATTTTGTAGAAAGTTACTTTTTTATCCCGGTTGGAAAATGATCTTTTTGGATCAAAGAAACATGTGTGTACTTGAAAAAAAAATCGTCTGGTTTTATTGAAAATGGCAATACTTTGTTGCAAATTCATTTTCAATGGTTGAAAATTCAATTTTTCTCCGACGTACTTTGTTGAAAATATTATACTTTCCATTTAAAAATTGACCTCATAGTCCTTATTAATATTGGGGCTTTGATAGTGGGCCGAGCGGCTTTTCTTTATAATGCTAAAATTTATAATAATAATGAATATTAATTGGGTTCATATAACAAGAACATAAACATATGCACATAACAGGCAAATGTTGAGTAAGAGCCCAAAGGGCGAGGTACAGCTTAGAGCTGCTTCCAAACCTAACCCTGAGGGCAGCCCTTATTTATAATTTATGAGGTACCTATTGTGGTCTAAACATGGCAACCCCCTCAATTGAAATTGCTTCCATAATAAGCCCCCTGTTATGGCCTCGGATAGGATCTCTTTTGGTCCTATGATTACATGATCAAAAACAGTTTGCTTATTTTGCAATGGGGAAAATATTTAAAAGTGTGGCATTTCAGCATGTCAGATTTGTGAATTAAAATGGAATTTAAACGTTCAATATGTGAGGGGTGAACCGCTCCATTTATGCCGGAATTAAATTATTCATTCTCAGTCTCTATTCGTTGACGCTCTGTGTTCACCATGAAATACGAACAAAAATTCGAATCAAATTTGAAAATTCTTGACGAATCTTGGTAAACGTTTGCATTGGTTATCCCTCTCAAAGTACGCTCCATCTTCGGCCAAAAAGTGCGCTCCTTTCATATTGAGTATTTGAATGTGACGTCAGGCCCTGTTGGTAAAGTCAATTTCTCCGCGTTCGTTGCTCCGTGGACGGCACGTGAATCGTATTACGTATTTGCGACCCGAAAAGATTCTGAATCGGTAAATGTGTTTTTACCTCCCTAATGGCCACGGTTCGAAATTGCAAACCGCGTCAAGAACGACTGAAAAAAAAATTTTTTGGGAATTTCTTGAAATAGTTGTGTTGATAGGGCTAATACAAAGCACAATACAAAAAGTCACTCACTTTTATTGACGAAAAATAGTTTTGGCCAGGAATGGGTTAAAATTGTTGACATTGACAGTTTCAGAGAATTATATTTTTCAGAGCGCGAGAACTGAGTACTAGATGTGACACAAGATCAATTTCTGCAAGCTCGTGCTTTAAAGTGCTGGCTGCCATTGTAGACAATAAGGACTTCATTATAATTATTATTGGCAGCTCTTTACTTTGTGTAAATAAATTCAACTCGAAATGCAATCTCTTCGATGTGAAAAATATAGAAGATACAAATAATAGTTGTATAGTCTTATTTTGACATAAGCTTCAGAGTAAATATAACCCTTATCTCTCCGAGGGATGAGGGATATTGTTTCTCGTAAATTAAAAAAATTCAAAATTGTAATATTTTTCCCTTGAAATATCAACTATTGCATACAACGCTAAAAATTCAAGTACTTGAATTGAAATGAAAGTATTTTGTTGAAAAATCGTCTTTTTTGGCAGAAAATTAATTTTCTTGGTTGAAAATTTATATCTATTCTTGTTGAAACCTAAATTATTTGGTGAAAAACCACAGGCTTTTCGTAAAAAGTCATCTTTTGGTCGAAGTTGATAGTTTCAGATTTGAAATTAGGATTAGTTTTATTCGAAATATGAAACAATATATTTTACGTTGGAAATTCAACTATCCTGACCTAAATTTATGTATTTTGTTGGAAATTTTTGTTGTTTAGTAGAAACATAGTTTCCTTGATTGTAAATTTATCTTCTCTGGTTAGGAGCTGAATTATTCCGTGGAAAAATCAATAATTTTTGTAAAAAGCTATCTTTTGGTTGAATTAACGTGTTAAAGATTCGAAATTAAAATTTGTTCTATTTGAATTATGAAAATTTCTATTTTAGTTAGAAATTCAACTACTTGGTAAGAAATTAATTGATTTTGTTTAGAAATCGTCTTGTTCGGTACAGAGCATCAATTTCCTCGAATGAAAACTCATCCTTTTTTGGTGAAAAAATCCGTTATTTTGTGGGAAATTGCCAATTTCTGGAAAAAGTTACTTTTTGGTTGGATTAAACTGTTTCGGATTGAAAATTTTATTATCTTTTGGTTAAAATCAGCGACTTCTACATTTTTCGTTGAGATTTCATCTTCTTCTTCTTTCGGGAATTCAACTACGTAGTTGAATGTGAAAAAACTTGATTAAAAATTTATTCCATTGTGAAAGATTCATCATTTAAGTTCAACATAATTTTACTTGGTTGAAAAACTAACTGCTTCGTACGAAATATTTGTTTTTTTAGTGAAACATCCTCTTTCCTGAACACTTAACTATTCCATTTCTGGTTACATTTTTTTTCTTTGCTTGGAAAGTCAAAAACCTGATAGAAGTTTAACTGCTTTGTTCAAAATTCCCTTTTTCCATCAAAGATTCATTATTCAAGGAAAAATAAATCTCTTGGTTTGAGGATTCAGTTGTTTCGTCAAAAATCGTTTGTTTTTAAAAAATAAAAAATCCGAAATTGTATGACATTCTCATCATTTATGATTCAGAAAGTATTAGTATGGTCCGAAATTGCACATCTTGAATTTTCAACGAATCTGATCTTCATCTATGCCTGATTACGTAGTGAATTTAAAATATGAAGATGCATTGGTGAACTGGGATATAAAAGAGATGGTTTCGTTTCGTTTATTCTGAATCTTCGTAATTATTAGAATAAAAAGTAGGAAAACTATTCCGAGTGCAAGAAATAAATATCCCAGCGCGAAGCGCGAGTTAAATACATTATCGAGCGCGAGATCCGGCAGTCGCGAGCCCTAGGCGCGCTCAAACTAGCTATTTCAGACTCACTTCCTCTACTGATTAATCAATGAGGAAACGGGTAAGCTCCACAAGTTTGACCCTTTTAGTGAATATTTCGAGCTTAAGGCAAAACCGATTGCTGCAGACGTTGAGAGAAACATCAAAGAAACATTCATACATATACGTTACTAGGTCGCCCAGACCCAGTCCCTCAGACAGAAAGGTATCTCGGTCAACATACATTCGACATGGAAAGCTTAAAAAGCTATCTCGTTTCGCCGAAATAGAGAATATTAAACGAACGATTGATATTGTTTAAAAAAATAATTTCTATTTCGTACCAGCTGAGCTGAGAACTTTGGGATGTAGGTCATATGTCTTATGAAGGGACAATAGAAAAAGATGAACAATAATTTCAAGTACTTCTCATGTAGCGATTGCCCTATTGGTCCCTATTTGAATTAATATACTGACCAGGTATTTATAAGAGCCACTGGACTATTCAGATATGGACAGGATTGTCCAAGGCCCTAATAAGATTTTCCATTCTTTGTGTCTAGGGAATCTATGAACGTCCAGTTAGGCCCTAATCTTGTATTTTAGACTAACTTAAGTTCGGCCCTGATTGGAATAAAAGAACCAAAAATTCAAGGCAGGAACTGTTCGAGTCTTAGTAGTTTGGAGTCCTGCACTAAAATGTCCCTAATTTCTACCAAACGGATATTCAACTATTTTGTGAAATATTTGTATTTTGTTTGCTTGAAAGTTCTTCTCTTTTGGTAGGATTTTTTATCTGCTTGAATATTGAACAGTATGGTTTTAATGTCATGCCTTTTTGGTTGGAAATTTATATTTACGACTTAGAGACTAGACTATTCAGTTGTAATTTGTTTCATTTTTGGCTGAAATTTTTTGTCTTGTTAAAAATTCAGTTCTCTCCTTGAAAAAGTACTTATTCGTTTGAAAAGGATCAGCTCAGTTCGAAGTTCAACAATTTCAAGCATTTTTGTTGGAAATTAACATTTTCGTATATAAAAGTTAACTATTCTGTAGACCATTCAAGAAAAACGGTAAAATTTGTTCGGTGGAATAATTGTTTTTTTATTACTAAAATTCCTTTCTTTTGGTGGAAGTCTCTTTTTTCTGAAATTCAACAATTTTGTAGAAAATACATCTTTTTCGACTTGAAATTCAACGCTTTTGATAAACTCTCTTTCTTGCTTGGCTGAAAGGTCTTCTCTTGATAAAAATCAAAATTTCCGTCACAAATCCAACTATTTTAATTGAGAATTGAACTGTTTAATTGAGAAGGATTTCTATTGGTGGAAATTTTATATTTTTACGTTGAAAATTCAACGATTTGGCACTTATTTCCGTTGAAAATGCTGCTCTACTGTTGAAAATACAACTATTTGTCTGAAAATGTTTAATTCGTTGGAAGTTCAACAATTTGGTTACAAACGAGCATTTTTATTGGAAATAGATATTTTCCGATTGATGATTGAACTGTTTCATAGAAAAGTCGCCATTTTTTTGTTTGAAATCCTCTAATATGAGTAAATTTTATTCTCTTCTTGACTGAAGAATCTTTTCTCGTTGAAAATTCAACTTTTTGCCTGACAATTCAATTATTTTCGTGAAGATTTCAACTACTTACTCCAATGGGACGTTTTCAGCCACAAAATCACATTTTTGAGTAAGAAATTCGACTTTTTTCTGTCTCGACTTTTGAAGAAAAAGAATTTGACATTTTTCTGCCTTGTTTACATTTTTACAATTTTTCTAAAAACTAGCTTTCTTTGTTGAAAATAAATATTTGTGGATTGGGAATCCAATTTTTGTGTGGAAAATTCCTCTTTCTGGCTTTAAAAGGCGAAAAAAAGATTAACATTTTCTTCGACTAAAAAATTGGATTCGGTTGAATTTCCTCTCAAATCCCTTTCTACCCTTCTGGTTGGAAATGCAACTGTTTGTTCGGTCGATTCATCTTTCTAAATAAGTTTTTAAATATATTTTGTTGAGAATCCCTCTTTTTGAAGAGAGAAAAATTTATTTTGTTAAAATTTTGTACATTTCCTGACTGAATAATCTTTATGGTGGAAAATCCAACTTTTTTGTTAAAAATTAGTTTAGTTTGTTTGGATAATTATCCGTGTATTTTATTGAAAATGCAATCTTATTTTCCTATCTTCGTGAAAAATCTCCTCTATTTTTTCCAGTTTCCAAGCATTTTCGTGTGTTGAGTGTATCTATAACAATAAGGTTATGGAGTCGTTCTTTTTGGTTGAAAATCAAACCACTTTTCTAATAATTGAATCACTTGCTGTTTGTTTAAAATTTAACTTCTTGTTGAAATATTATTTTCTCTTGTCAATTGTTTTTTCAAGTAAGAGATTGGTTTAAGATAAATCTATTTCAAAAAATATCAAACTTTTCAATTATTATATTATTCGCCTAAAAATGCATATATTCTATTGAAAGTTTGCCTCATTTGTATGAAAATAATTCTCTGTCTTTAAAATTTAACAATTTTTTCGAAATATGATTATTACATTCTCATCAGAAAAGGTATTAGATTTATGTAAAATTTGACCCCTTCCGTTTTTGTCAAATGTCCACGTTTTAAGACCCCCTGAACCCGAAAAACAGGTTTTTACGAATGTGTCTGTCTGTCT
>WSXT02036020.1:0-13530 GCA_011762715.2 Neuroterus valhalla
AGGCTAAAATTCAAAGCCAAGCAACTTTTGCTTTTTACATTCTTTGCTCTGCCCACTCTTTAAATTTAGCGGCAACTGCGGCTTCTGAATCTTGTCACTTCTTTATGCTTACATTTTCAATTCAACCTTTCTTCTGAAAGAATTTGGTTAAATCCGGATTCTGGATCATCGAAAAGTCTATCTTTGTTCCTGCAAAATCAGAATTTGCGAAACGTTTATCCAAACTTGGACAAATTGTTGAGATGAGAGAAGTTTTTCTTGCTTCAAACGAGTGAAAAATGATCTAGGATGTACTTCAAGCAAAGAAAAGCTGAACGCTCTAGCTCATTTGTGCATTGAGTCAGAAATAATGAACAAGATTTCATACGACGATATAATTGATGATTTTGCGAATAGAAAATCGCGCAGAAAGGAATTGTGAAATTTGTATACCTTAATCAAATCTCATATTCATTATCAGCCGGATCATTACCAGATAATTGAAGAAATTCTTTTCATACTGTGATCAGGTTCCATAAAAATGGTTTAATTACGTTAACCGAATGTGTATTATTGTGGAAGTAGTATTAAGGCATACCTCATCCTCCCTTATGAGTAGTATATGATTTAACTATTAGAAGCTCGAAAAAAAACATGAAAAATATTTCTTCTGCAATTTGAACTAAATCGTTGGGTTAGGAGTGGTGAGTTGGTCGTGAGGGCTAAGGAATGAGCTTGGGACCCACGCTGTCTGGTTGTGGGTTCGATTCCCGCCTCGCACTCTGAAAGAGCTTGGGCAGGCCACGGAGAGTCATGAGCCCGGTATCTCTAGAATTCTATAAGTTCTCTAAGTGTTGTTCTTGGTGGTTCGGAACCCACCTTGAACTGTAGGTCCCCTTCACCCCTGAGTTAGTGGTGAGGTGTCCAAAGGAATGGAGAGAAGGTCATGCCGAGACTCTCAAATCCGTAACAGGGAGAGAGCATAAATATATATTTCAACTAAATCATTGGGTTGGAAAAATATTGTTGGAACTGACACAACGATCCCCTCTTTCACAATTATATTAATTACGACGATCGGCAGTGCACAACAAATCACAAAGTTACAATTCCATTGACAAAAAAGCTTTAAATAATATGATTGTGAACTAAGGTATCAAATTGTAAAGGTCGGCAGGGGCGGCAAAATTTGAATAGCCTACTGGCGGCAAATGTGCAAATCCGCCGCTGTAAAGTACCCAGGTTTAAAATAAAACTTTTCGAAATGGGTAGTTTCAATTTGTGCATTAACTGTTTATCATTTCTGAAACGAATTTCGCGTGGATTAACCCTTAAACCTTCAATTTTCAACATTCTAATCGGAATAAAAAGTTGTTGCTCTAATTTTTTTACTACTGAGAAATGCTCTCATTTTTCCCGGAGAAGATCTTTTAGGAATAAATAATTTGAAGTTGAGTTTCCTCAAGAGAACATGGTTATAAGAATGAGAGCATATTTTCTAAATTTAGCTGTAATTAACACAGTAGTTTGTTATTTAAAGTTTAAGAAATAAAGGTAGAAACCTGTTTTCAGAAATTATTTTCTTTCCTTCCTCTGTAATTCAATTATATACCTATCTCAAAGATGTTGCAGTTGTCGTCCATAACTCTATCTTAATTACTTCCGATACTTTTCAGACGTTATCTGAATTTCATTGGAGTAATGCTTATCAAGCTTATTAGATTTTCTGTTGACTTCAATCGAACAAGGCCATTTATTTTCCAGGCAGTGATTACTATCTCTTTTTCGTTACATGTAAACTTCTATCTGAAGCAAATCTGAGCCAATTTTCAAGCCAATTACAAAACGTGGCTACAAATTGGTCGTCAAAGAAACCACATGGTACAAAATTAACGAAGGCTAAATAAAGACCGATAAAGTATCTGCCCCTTTGTCAAATAAAAAATAATCCCATTGAAAAGGCTCACAATAAACCACCTGCTTTTTTGTCAACTTCCAAATTAACTAAACAAAGAAACCAATAATTAAAGCTGGCCCGTACGTATATGCTCCTGAATGAGTTTAAAATATAGAAACTCAGCAAAAAATCTGCCCTTCTTATGAAATTCAGAATAAGTAGGCAAAAAATGAAGCACCTGTACTCATATTAAACTTCAAGACAAACTCAACGAGAACGCAAACAATAAATTACCCACTGGCTTGATAAACTATAAGAGAATCGATAGAAGGCAACCAATAAATGGGTTCACTTCATAAACTTCGAAATAAACTTTAAAAAAACTTATCACTAATAGAGCACGTACCATCTTCATCAACTTCTAAATGAAGTCGCTAATTGGAAAGTCAATATAGTACCAAGAAAACACCTAGCCGTTTACAAAAACTCAAGTGAACGCAATTAATGGGTAAACAATTGAGAAACATCCTACGATGTGAACGCACGAATAAACTCGATAAATAGATCAAAATAAAACCCTTGATCTTTTAACCAAGTCCAATATCCAACTAGACTCATCAAGTAGACAACCAATAAGTGGTAATAAAAATAACTAGTTCGGACATTTTCTGATCAGAACGAACCCTCTTGGTTAAAAAACGATCCACTGAGGCATTGTTTTGTTACATCTCCGAAAACTTGCCGTACGAGAGGAACAGATTTGATTTGATTGCTCCAAGTACACAAGCATGATGCCAATATTTGTAGATTCGGCATAGGTCGTTGTATCATCCACCACTCAAATCCAAAACAACAACACTCAAGTCTCAACTGAATGAATTATTCATTATTTAGATTATTTCTCAATCCAGAGCAGATGTTTTCTACCAATGTCATCTTATTCTCTCAATCTGGAAATCTTACGTAGTGTCTTGGGGTTCCCTGTCTGTGAAGTGTAAGATCCCGAATCGGGTATGTACTGAATCCTCGATACCTGTTTGTGCCCAATAACCCGGTTGGTCGATGGCAGGACCGTGTAATCTTGTACCCGGCGGCGTAGTCCTTTCAATGTCCACCAAGTTCGGATAACCACATGCACTCGCATCAGCCGCACCGGGCGCATGTGCTAGCAACAGAGAACATCCCAGATACCTTGATCGTAGAGAGGACACTATCTCGAGTAGCAGAGACCGCTGAAGATGCAGCAGGGGTTGTCGTCGAGAAATAATGTTGGTTCATTTATCGGTATTGTTGTTCCCTATCTTTGCCCCGTAAGCGGCGCGGCGACCTACCTCATCCTCTCCATGGAAACCTACCCCCCACCCATCATTACTCCACAACCCCATTCACTGCGAACACAGCCACACCATCCGGCACACAGCGATTGCACAATTGGACAAATGCATATTGCACATTGCATAGTACACAGTACACAGTACACACTCGTCTGCTTTGTATGTTGCCTCTGATTTGAATGCTGGAAATCGCCAGCCTCGTTGCAATTTGTGTCGAGCCTAATGTCGCACTGCCGAGGCTTTTGCTGGATTGTTCCAGAATCAATATAAACTAATAGACTCCTGAATATTCGATGAATTATGAAACATGAATGCTGTGATACCTCTCCAGTTGTTTATCTAGATTAGTCCGACTTTAACTGATTCAAACAGTTCTAAGGATTTCGAATGCTGGATCAGTCATTTTCTGCTAATGAGTGAGCGCTTCATATTATTGCTGCACGGCAAGGCAAGATTCTACTGGGTCTCGAACTTTATCGTTCAATATTTAGAAAGTATTGTTATCAATATTTCTGAAACTTCTTTTTTTGTCGTTCTTTCTTGGAGTCAGGTTTGTGATTATGTGAATTTTTCAACCTCCGTGATCATGAATCCAGTACATATTATCACTCCAGTTGATGCCCAGGTCTGATGAGATTATGTACTAGATTGACCTATCAGGACCTTCAGAGAAGCTATCTTTTTGGAGGCAAGAAACTCTCTTCTCGGTATTTTGCCTTTTTGATTGAAAGAGAACCATGCTTATCTATAAAAAGCACACATTTGTAAAAAATACATGTAACTTATATTAGACTTTTGGCCATCTTAGGCCATAATTGGAGCCGTCCTTCTTTTAAGGACCCAGTAAAATCAAGAACCTTTTACGATTTTCAATGACCAACCAATATCAATTGGTAATTTTCGAGAAAAAGTTGCTTAGAAGTTTACTTTACAATGGACGCATCTTTTGACCCATTGACGCTTCTTCTAATATGACGGAAACTCTTTGGGATTAGGAATGCAGCACTGATAAGAATGTTTTCTATAACTAGGAGATAACAATTGAATACAGAATTACTGTAATTGATGTTGTTGTTCGTATATCCGAGTCGAGGTGGTTAACCTACTCCCGAATCTTCTATATATGAGATTTTTCGTAGGACATGAGCTTGAACATCATTGAAAGTTTATCTCTTTTCATTGTTGCTGTAAAATTACTCTAAATGAGGAATCGAATAATTTGACGACTACGAGAAAGCAATGTGATCAAACAATGAAGAAAGATAAATACACCCATATATAACTACGCAGAGGTATCCATAATCTCTGTTTGCTCTTTTTTTGGGGTTAGAAGTTTAGTTTTATGATATTGACATGTCAAAGTGTATAAAAGGTGATACACCCTTAGTCAAGATTACATATGCTAGTCGGTATCATTTTCTATCGCAAAAGGAACAATGAAGAGGCTTCTAGAGTTTTATTTACCTTATTATATGAGCCACTTATACGAGACCTAAACTTTTTCGTCTCATTATGATGCTCCTCGAAGTTACCAAATGCGAATTGATATTCAGGATGTTAAGAAAATGAAAATTATTAATCTTCCTTGCTTGAATATTGATTTCATTGACGAAAAGTAAATTGTCAAGACAAGATCAATTTTCTTGACTTGAATACAACACTAAAATTTTCTTGCTACGAAAAGTAAATATCCTCCAGCTGAAATTCACTAAATGAATCATCTGTGAGAAAAACTGCTTGTTGTCATTTTTAAAGATAACTTATTTGATGAGTATTATCACGTAATGATTATATAGAGTTTGAGAGAAAACATATCCTCTACTCTAGCGCAACTCTAAATTGTAATTTTTCAAAAAATGTATTCAAATTTGCTCACGAGATAAACCAAAATTTTGTTCCTTAATCCGCAAATCATGGTATTCTAATTTGAACTTACATAATTCATACCATTTTTGCAATTTGCACTCAATGCTGGTTTTTTAAATATTTTGTATGAAAGATCCGACGAACCTAATGAGTATCAATGTGCATGATATTAAGATCCCGAATACATAACTAATTATTCTTTCTGTTTCTGTTCCAGGTGAGTTTATTCTTCTTAGTAATTCTTCTTCCCAACACTTGTGAGTATGATCAAAAGCTTTTTGTTTGTGGGACTTTGCAATTCAGATGGTTCAATTATAAATATTCAATCCGATTCTTTCCAAACTTGATTGGAGCTGAAGTTAAAGCTTTATTTAATCTGAAGTATTGTCAGGAATAGACGTCAAGATTCTCTTATATCGATCAGCCGTAATGTAATTTTTTTGAATAAAGTTTTCAGAAGTTTTCTCCATATGATTTGTTATCAGAACTAGCACAATCGTATCGTGGGAAGATTCGCCTAAGAATGGACTGGTCTGTGAAAGAAGTCTCTTCTAGTTTCCACATCGTCTGTATACATGTTTATTTCTCCTAATTGTATGCGATGAATCCCTTTAAATTATTTGTAATTTTGTCTACGAACCCCTCAATTCTTTTCCAGTGCATATAAATTTTAGAGTATTTACAAGATCGATGATTTGGGTAGCTTGAATCATTAAAACAATTATTTGTGTTTCATAATGTTTCCTAATAACCTTGGGGTCAATGGTTGAGCAACGGATTTTATTTGTCTTCAATTTGATATCAAAAAGCATAGGATAGTGTCGAAAGCTTTCTAATGAAGTATCTACGAAAAAAAATTTTTAAACCTAAATAAAAAATAATTTAGGAAGGGTAAATACTATACATTTGTTCGCACAAAGCCATTTTAAAGAAGAATACATTTTTTCCTGTATTTCAGCTCTGGGGTTTCACCGCAAAATAACTTTTTCCTCGTTGTTTGAGGAAGGTCGATGCGGTGTCATGCTCACATGAAATCGAAAAGTTCTATACCATAGCGAGAGAGGCGAGCTTTGCCAATGCAAGCAGAAATAAAATATTTGAAATAGACTCCTATATATGTATAGTATAAAGAGTCGGTTGGTGGTGGCTTCTTCTACCGGTTGTGCCCGCTAATCCATCGATATCCTTGATATAAAAAGAGCGTAGTGTGACGGTTCGCGGTGAAAACAGTCCATCCGACAGGAGGTGCATTACATTTGGCAGCGATTTCACTCAGCGAGATTAAGCTTATTTTCGCTAGGCGACTCGGGCTGCCAGAATTGCCGGTGCACTTCGGTCGGCTTCTGCCGACGCTCTTGCAAACCATGGCTAATCATAGATATCTCCGGCAGCGATCTGGATGGGAATTTCCGGTGATAGGATCCGCGGTCGTCTCTGGTCGGCGAAAATAATTCCGCGGATGGGTATGCGTTCGGATCAAGGAGATATTCGCATCTGGGGAATCAAGCACGACTGAACGCTGCGCCACTGCACTGTGCCAGATGCAACCGAAATATGCTCCGACGTATTAAGGTGACCTAAAAAGACCTTTCCTCAAGTCATTTCCTCCCTAGAATTTGTAACTGTGAGAATAATTTGTTACCGAGAATAACATCATTCTACTGGTGATGTTGCACTTTTCAAGCACAAGAAATAAGGGAAAAGAATGTCCTGAGGAACTTGATCAATTTAAATTTTTAAATAAGCAACCAATATGAGGCTGAAAGTTGTGGCAGTGACGGAGGGTACAATGTTGTAGCGACGAGGGAGCTTCCGACCTGGAAATTCGAAAACTTTGCGCATGAAAGGGGCGGATTCGAAGAGTGACGGAGAATAAGGGTGAGATCTGGGACAGCCAGGAACTAATCTAGAATCGTTATAAAGCCAGGGGGTAACTTCTGGTCTCCAAGCAGAATTACGACAACTGCGAACGATCTTTCGAACTGTAGGCTTGCATCAATTAACGCCGAAACTACGACGAAACTTCAAAGGATACGACCATTATTCGACCATGAGAGAGACCTCGTAGACTCAATCCAGCTCCAGCTCTTCCGGTCCAAACGGAATGAGTTCTCTGAACAACTCTGAAAGACAATTATCTGCTCTCCGAAAATTTGGACTGGATCGACTCATCGGCTTTTGAAGTCTATCAAAGATAAATAAACGTTCACGAGGACCGTGAATCATTAACGAATTTCTCTGCTTCTCAACTTTTAATGCCCTAGTTGCCAGCTTCGAGTCATTTTTCTGGGCTGGTATCATCCATGTGTTACATTCCCTTCTTTTGAATAATAATATTTGATTTCTGGAACGAAGTTCCCTATACGAGGATAGAGAGATTTCGTGTAGGGACCTATTTCATGAAAATATTTTGTTACCGTTACGCTGTGACATCATGAATATGACGTCACGAACGTTACGTTGTAGGTGATACATAACCGTTACGCTGCCAGCATCCAAAAGACAACTTATTTATCAAGGGATATATGACACCCGTTGAAATTTTTACGAGCATCCATCACGACCTATTGATTTTACGAAAATGCGAGTTCTTAAATTTCCGCAAATTTTCGTTCTATAAGAAGAAAAAAGGTCCGATTTTTGCGATTCAAGTTTTGTTGTACTGATAATTATGAAGGACTTTTGAATGTACATAAGCTGGTGGAAAATTGTACAAAAATTGTCTTGTAAATGTGACATGAAAGAGAAGCGTCAACGATCCTAATCTCGATCCTAATATACTCTCACAGACTAGCATTGACATAACTAGGATTGAGATCTAGAGACTTTAGAGAGGGATGTATGAAAATTTTTTACGAGCATCCCTTGATCCCCCTTGAAATTTGTACGAGCATCTTTTACGACCTATTGGTTTTACGAAAATGCGACTTCTTCAATTTCCCAAATTTCCAACTAATTTTTGAAACATTTGATACCTTATTGTCAATAGGTTTACAAAAAAGTTTGAATCGCAAAAATTGCACTATTTTTACGGTTTTTTATTTTTCTTCTTTTTTATTGTTTCTTAATAGAAGTAAAAAAAGTAAGAGTGTCACTTAGGCAAGTTTACTTTTTTTTTATATGCGCAAATTGTATACGTAGTCGCATCGATGAGGCTTAACTTTTCTTCATTGATTCACTCAACGCGACTCAGTAAAGATTTTTTAGTAAAGTGAAGTTTCTTTCACAGAGTTGAGTATACTACTAATGCCACTGATGGCAGTATGCAAGCTACGATCACGTGACCTGGGTTCTGATTGAAACTGATACTCATTTCAAACCTATACTCGAGTTCTAGTTGAAGTCGTTCGATATTCTTATCCTAAGGAGATCCCTAAGGAAGCAAGGAAGGCTACCAAGAAGGAGTGGTCGATTCATTGTAAAGGAACAATAGTCAAAACGTAGAACCGCAATCGCATAAATTATCCAGGAAAGGGGGGCTTTTGTCTCTGCATATTAAGCGCAAGGCTTGTCTCTCCTTGGTAAAGCATTCCTGAAATCCGTCTCGGCACCTCTTATCTCTGATTTCGTAGTTTCTATTGTGTGTCTGGAAATACTTCCAGCACGCATATTCGCTCTCAGTGCACACACAGAAGACAACCGTTATGTTTCTACGAGATTGGTTTGACTTCTGATACACTTTAATTAAATTCTATCACTTTTTAAACTTCGGATTTTATTTTATGGTATTTTTTGTTATTTGATATTTGTAATTCTTGTTTCCTTTTACCGTTGAGTTCAATTTTTTAGATTAGGGGCGATTACAAACTCGTCCCCGGTTATCTGAGAAGAAAACCCCCACCACTGGCCCAGCACGCTCACCCCTTACTTGGGTTACAGTTTAGACTAATGGAAGCGGACCTAATTTTACCTATATTTTGCAATTGATTCAACAAGAATAAAAAAATCAATGCTTCTATTTGAACATTAGTCTCGTTTGCGAGCTTGTTTGAATATTCACCTTCATCTTTGAAGATTGAAGTTATCAAGTTGCTTATTTATCATTTTAGTTGAAAATTCATCTTCTTGGTTTGAAATTAACTGTTCCAGTTGAAGATTCATAATGTTGAAGTGCAATAAATTAAAATAAGTAGGAATTCTTTATCATATTATCAATTCATTCTGAATACCGGTGATAATAAATGAAATATATAATCTAAATTTTTAAGTAAAAATAATTCTTTAGAAAATAATATATTGCATCTGTTAATGATTGTAAAATTCCTATTAAACTAACTTTATATGGTCCTTTACGAATTTCAATATATCCTTATAATTTTTGTTCTAATAAATTCAAAAGAGTAAGTTTCAATAACGTTTTCAAAATAAATAATGGATTAATAATTGATGACATGCTAAAGTAAGAATTAACTATTATATAAATTTCTAAAATTTATAATTTGATGAATTTTTTTTATTGTACATGTCATACCTTATTAAAAATAAAATTATTGATATTATATAAAATTATATACATTTATCTGTCATTATAATATTAAAATGTTAATGATAGTAATTTATCGTTAATTAACATATTTATGTAATTAATTATATCATAATAATCTCGATAATAATCCTTTTATCAGGCATATCATTTTCTGAAAGAAATTTTCATTTTATTCTATTTATGAAGTTTAAATTCATTACACTATTCTGTCACATTAGATTTAATGATATGCATTACATACTAATTATGTGATTTTAACTTTGAAGGTTAATAATTCTAATCAACCTAAAATTATTAACTTATATTGAAAAAGAAGTAAAATAAAACTTTTAGATTCATAATCTAATGATAGAAATTATAATTTTCTCTTTATTATTTTTATATCTGTATAAAATATTTTTATTACTTGAAATTTTGAAAATTTGGAAAAATTGTAGTTAAGATTGAATTTATAAAAATAAATTGCATAATAAATCTATGTTTACTTAAATTATTATTTACATTATTGAATATAATTGATAAATGAAATTATTGATCTAATAAATGAGTTTATATAATGGGAAAATCTAATTACCGTTATGAATAATAAAATATAAATATAAAATTAAAATTTATGAAATAATAAGTTCTAAATCTTTCTATGAAAGCCTTATTGAAGGAGGTAATCTTATAATAATTATTGTTTTAAAAAATCATAAGAATTTGTTTGAACAATTGTTGTTTGCAATAATATTATTTGATGTCATCGAAATGTTCTTGGAAATGTAGAAATATGTCATTTACAGTTAATCACATTGGAAAAATCAAGTTCATATACCGCCAAACGCAGACATACAGTGCATTTGTTGATTAAGATAATGTAAACAATAATCTTTTCTTATTTGTTGCCAAAAAAATATTGATTTGATGAATCAAAAATACCTGATGTGGATATTTGTTCATAAACATTGCTTCCAATTTGACCAAAGAAATCTTCTTGTCCGTAAATTGGTCAAGTTTAGTACGAATCAAATGACGCATCTCTGCCGATCCCCACGAAATCCTTACGATACACTTACTTGTTTACAGCAAATTAAGAAAAAATTTAGATATTTGGATTGACATTGGACATCATTTTTTGGATAGTTGCTTCAAGTTTTCTAGGAATTTTGAAATAAATACAATAAATACCAGCAACTTTGTGATGAATAAATTCGTGTTCTTTTGATGCCTGAAATTCGTGTTCTACCTTCCAATGCTGTCAAAATAACTCCACAGGAAATATTTCTATGTACGTAAGGCTTATTTGCTCAGGGAGTTATCGGGGTTTCGGCGACTATGTTTCTTCTGGACGTGACCTCTTTTTCCGTGCCTAACTCTTATCCTAACTTGGTAGCGTTAATTACACTTGTTAGACCATTTGGCACTTACAACCACGGCCTCGTTTCCCATCAGTGGTGCATCGCATTGCGTCTCTGCGAAAATTCTACACGAGTGATTGAACTGATAGGTGTTATATATCAGGCAAGTTACTACTTGAACGATTGATTTTACAGTCGTAGTATGTGGCAGTTTCACGAGAGATTGGTAATAAAGTAGCTCTAGATCTAAAGCGGTGAGTGAAACGGCGGAAGTTTTCCGTACTAGCCTAATATCAAGTCTTAAGTGGTCGGATGATTCAGAACAAGTTATTCCAGAAGTGTTGTGCTTTTCTATGCCGCTCCTATCCCTAGGAGAAAATTACATTCAAAGAATTCGAGCTATTAGATATTATTTACAATCTCAAATGCTTCATTCTAAAAAAATTTTATATTTTATGGGAAAAGATATCTACATTTGTAAAAGATAAGGATAATGATAATCTTTGTTTGTATGCATTCTTGCAAAAAATAGTTCCATGTGCCTCTAAATATTTAGGTTCGAGTGGAACGCACTTAAGGTCAAGATTGTCTAAGGCCCCGCCCGAAACAGAACGTTCTTCGGGATTCCAGTTAATCTTGGCTCTAACGCGACGAATTTTTTGCAGATTCTTGTTCAGTCACCTATTATTTTCTTTTTCGTCGAATGCATAATTTTTGTCATTGAAAAGAGTCAAAAGTGGGCTATCTAAGTATTCACTTATATTTTCAACTTTTTTATTATTTTCAAAAATTCAAGCAAAAAATATTTGTTGTTGTGGACACAAAAATATGGAAACCAAATTACTCTCTCCAACTTGAATGGGACCAATTTTTTCAGAATTTATGAATGAATTTCCAATATTTCATTTTGTTTCTTATTTCCTTCATTTTTCCTTATACAAATTTTTTATTTATAATTTGAGATCCTAAAAAAAGAAAACTTTTGCTTGGGTAAATAGGCAATTTTTCATAAGGATTGGGTAAGAAGCAAATGGAAACATGTTGGGTAAAAAATGAAAGTGTTTCAATCAATAAGCTTCCTGCTCTTCCGAAAAATGACTACCTTAAACAAGTAAATCATCAAATTATAAATTGTACCGCTGACGTATCCTAACTCCAGGAAACTAAAGAAAAAAATTTCGTGAAAATGTTTAAATCAGTTCGAAAATTTTCATGCATAAATGAACTTGATGAGAACTGCAATTCATCTTCTCTTGGGACTTTTTTTCATTTTTTCTGGCGGGATGCACTCCTCGAGAATCTCAGATTTTTCTGACTTATGAGCTTGTAAAATTTAGAACGTGGAAAATCAGTCACGCAGAGTTAGTTCGTAATAATAGTTTCCATTTAGAAACAACCTTCTTCTTCCTATACAATGCGCACTAGGAATATTGATTTGCGTAATTTTACCTTCAGTGCGTAGAGCTACTATAAGTAGAAGCATGTCTCTATAATTTATCAGTGCAGAGATTCCTGAATATAGCCCGCAATAATATCGATGTAAATGAATCAAATATAAACTGGCTACCGTTACAAACTCTCTCATAAGACCAAACTCCACCTACCTCGATCAGGGCTAAAGTTACGGAATTTTTCGCTCGTAACCAAAATTCGATCATTAAATGACATTGGGTTAGATGAATTGAAATACGAAGAATTGGGAGTAACATATAATTAAAGGCACGTGAATTGTTAATTTTCTGAAATGAAAATTGTGAACCAGGCATTTTCAAAGTCGTAATCCAACCTAAAGCTTCAGTAATTTATTGACGTGGAATCTGACAATCCGAAGGTTATTTGTTTAACTATGTGATGCAAGCAAAGGATTTTCTACAGATGATAAATACAAAATTAACGGTTTTGCGAGACAATAAATTGTTATGATTCCGAAAGTTGTCTGGTTACAGTGGATCACTTGCAACATCCTGTGTCTTAAGATGTTCTACAAAAGCCCCTAGCAATATTCATTTGTGTTTGAATAGATGGTACAGTAACGGCAAATTCCTCTAGCATAATGTCGCAAAAAATTGTTTCCAATTATCTTGAGTCCTAATGGGTTTAAATAAAGAAAATTGCTGCAAAAAAAAATAGATCACAAAGTTACATTTTTATTCAATTTATTTTTTCATTGTTAACATACGAGAAAATGAGATAACGTTATACCACAAGAAGAGAACATCTTCATCAACACCTTCCAAAAATTCGCAGTCGATGAATATTTATTAAATTATTCTTCCCATCTTTTCCACTCTTTGCTACATACTATGGATAATAACATTGTTCATAATATTCCTGAGTTTTCAAAACAATTATTGAATAACAATGAGTTTTGATGCATCAGGAAACGTTTTTTCGCCCGAACACATTGAAAAAGCGCCTTGTCGTCCATGTATATCCGGCGCGAAATGGCGGATTGCAGACCGCTGACGAAGCTGACGGGAAAGTACTTTCCCGCCCGCTTGGCTGGTCGCGGCAGGTTTTTACAAGATCTTGTGACTAACTTCTCTCTATGTGTCATTGTGTCGTGCGTCGTGTCAATTGTTTCATTGTCAGTTGTCAATTGCAATCGCCTCCGAGTCAATTAATTAC
>WSXT02036031.1:0-13530 GCA_011762715.2 Neuroterus valhalla
TCCTGTGGCCTCGAGTTTTATGGTGGACAAATCGCCAGTGGTAGCTAAAAAGAAGTCGAAGAAGAAGAAGGAGGGCCAAAGTGAACTGTCCTCTGCCATCAAGGAGGCTGTTGGTGAAGGGGCTTGTCCTTCGTATCGAGGTGGAGGTGTTCGACCTTGACACACTTACAGAAAGTCGTGACATCACGGGAGTGCTGGAGAAGCCCTCCGGTGCCTAAATCGGAGGTGAAGAGGTAAACGTCAATTTGACGGGAAAGGCATTTAGGGGTAATCTAAAGGCCTACTTAAAGTTGTGTCCTGTCGTGTAAGAATAAAGGTAGAAGTGATCCGGTGCTACCGCTGTCACGGCTACGGCCATATTGTAGCAAGATGCACCTGCCCCGACAGGAAGGTGAATTGTTGTCGATGCATTAAAGAGGGACACAGGTCCGTGGAGTGCCAAAGTACTCCGCACTGTTACCTTGGCGCCGCAAAAGGCGAAGGTTCCCGGACCGACCATCTCCTGGGAACCACGTGGTACATGGTGTACCGAGAGGCGACACCAAAAGTGAAGTCTCGAAGTACTGCAACGTAGGCCCCTACCAAGATTTCGGAAGTCGACGAGGCTGTTGCGCGACACTGTCGCGCTACTGAGTACGATGCGTATATCTTGGTAGGGTCGAATCAGGAGAGAGAATAAGTCTATGTTGGCAAATTTAGCGGACCGCCGATGCACAGCGTAGAAGCCTCATCCCCATTTCCCTCAAGTAATCTAAAAGCAGTTTCGGGGAAATGGGTTGGCAGGAGAGACGGGGTTTTAGTCAGTAGGAATCTGACACTACCCAACCTAAGAATCGCCTACTCATTAGCGTAGACGATTGCTAGGTTGGGTGTCTAATGCAAGATTCCTCCCCTCAATAGAAACAAAAACAAAACAAAAAAAAATTCTACTACTCCCTCAAATACTAATACTACTCTAGTGTGGCGTTGCTGTTCTCCCATCGGGCGCCTCCCCAGGTTGCGGATAGGGGGATGCCAGCCAGATATGGGTAGTACCGGGGCAAAAAAATATCTGGGGTGGACAAAAATCAGATAGAGGAAGAAGCCCTGATTAACAAATCAACGATGAGCGAGTGTCTTAGAAACAAATTACCCAAAGGGAGTTGTTGATAATTGAGCCATGGATGCTCAGTAATAAATAATCGTACTTCTCAGGAACATGCTCGAATTTTGTGGAGTGTCAAATTGTAAAGCAAAGATAAATTTAATTGAAAAACTAACGATTCGGCAAGAAAATAGGAAAAGATAACTTTATTGTTACCCATTCACGAGTTACACAGAGGTACACATCCAAAAAGGTGACAATTATTCCAATGTTTAGTTCTCGCACGACTTACGCGATGCTCGATTAGGCGTAGACTGAATCATTGTCATTCAAACCATTGACTAACAGATAAACCTATAATACACTTACTGATAATAACATGATAGAAATCGTAATACTTTTAAAGTTCACTTCTCGCTCATATTCCAAACTTACCGCCTGCTTCGTGTGCAAGTGCATCAGGTGAAAAAAGTAGAAGAGGACTAAAAAATTCTTATAGAATGGGCTACCGTCCGCCATGACAAATAGTTTCCAAATAATCATGATTGGCATCAAGTTAATTTGACGTTAGTTGAATACAGAATGCAGCACTGCCGCCCGCAATGAACGTCCTCAACGAGATAATCGGTTCTCCGCAACAAATTCAACCGATCTTCCAGACGGACTCGACAGCGGTGCCCCAACCAAAGAATACTCTGTGTTTAAATAGGTCAAGTCATTGCTGTCATCCGATAATGGCCCTATGGAGCGAGAAATAAGAGCTGCCTCAATTCTTGTAAGGATAGTATAGAACTCCTGAAAAGTAAGCGTTCGCGAACCCACTATTCGGCGGAAGTGGTGTTTGAAACTTTTGACACTAGCCCTCGACATTCCTCCGAAATGAGGTGCAGAAGGCGAAATGAAATGCCAAGCGGTTCCTTGGATTCATAATTGGATTTGCAAACCAAAATCTTTGCGTAATTCTAGTAGGCAATTACGCAATTCTCTTTCAGCTCTCTGAAATGTAGTTCCATTATCACTGTACATGTGAGTTGGTAATTTACGGTGATTCGAGAAGCGATGATAAGCAGCTAAAAAAGCTTCAGATGAGTAATCTGAAACAAATTCCAAATGTATCGCTCAAGTCACGCAACAAACGAATGAAGCTACGTAACCTTTGTAACTTTCCTGGCCCCTTTCCGGAGATACGCGAACGTTAAAAGGACCCGCATAGTCAACTCCAGTATGCGTGAAAGGGTGACTTAGAGAAGTCTGAAAATTCGGAATACTACCCATGAGCTGTTGTGAAAGAGAAGCCCGCTGGCGTATACATGGAACGCAGGCATGGATCAATTTCTCAACTAGTGCGCGAGCTTCCAGAACCCAAAATTTCTGGCGCAGTGTACGTAAAGTTAGTTGCGTACCACCATGCAACTATCGAGTGTGAGCATGACAAACAATAAGCTCACTTATTCGATGACGCGGAAGGATAATAGGATGCTTTTCATCGTTATTGACTGGAGCATTATATAAGCGTCATCCCAAACGCAGTATACCAGATGCGTCTTAGAATGGGTGCAATGTCTTCAGCGAGGAACTCAATTTTATTTCATCGTTGTGTTGATTAGCGAGTGAAAGAGCCAATGTATCATGCTGGTTAGTAGACCTCGGTAGTCTACCAAGCTTGATCGAGAAAGCTGTCCAGAATCGAGTGCAATACGATAATTTATCAGCTAAATCGAAAGTTTGATAAGGCTGCTTAATTGCATGATAAATAACTATGTTACTCCACTTAAGGTCAACATCTGGAGACAAAATAGGCAGTGATTTCGGCCAACTTGCTGGATGTTTGGCCAGCTACGGTGGTCCATGCCACCTTGAGGGGTGAGCCTTTAACTCTTCTGGGAAAAGACCCCTAGAGGCGCAATCAGCGGGATTGTCCTTAGTGGGAACATGTCTTCACTTAGCGTTCGGAACAAGCTTATGAATGTTACTCACTCGATTTGACACAAAAAGAACGCCAATTCTAAGGATGCTTAGTAAGCCAAGCTAAAACTACTGAGGCATCAGTTGGTAGTAAAGTGGGATATTTTCAAAGCCCAATGCCGGGATGAGAAAATGTAGAGTCTCAGCCATTGATCTTCGCATAATTCAATCCTAGGTATTGTCAAAGGTAAGATAGGAGTAACCCTAGATTTAGCAGTCAGAAGAGTTACTTTTGCAGTTCCGTCTTCCTGAATAATTTGGAGGTATACGAGTGCAGTAGAAGCCCTGCTCGAACCATAGTTGTTGCATCAAACGCTTAGCGACAATTACTACTGGTCATAGCCAGCCCATAGGATCATTGAGCTTTGCGATCATAGAGAGAACTAAACGTGCTGCTATTGGTCCCAAGGATTCTGAGGAGGAGCAAGGAAATGTTGAGGAGGCCAATTCGCTGGACAGGATCTGGAGCGAGCAAAGGTTCGGCGGAGAAATGGAAGTTGCGGAGACGAAACTGGGCTGCACTGGTCCGGACAGGGAGACATGCTGCTGGAGGTGCGGCAGGGAGAGGCACAGGTCCGCGGATTGCGAAAGTACTCCACAATGCTACCTCTGTGCCGCGGCAGGTGAAGGTTCTCTGACCGATCATTTTCCGGGAACCACGAGGTGGAGGGTGTACCGAGAGGTGACACCAAAAGGGAAGCCCCGAGGTACTGCAAGTCGAGGCACCCTGACAAGTAATCGAAGGTCGATGAGCACGATGCGCGACAATGTCGCGCTACTGAGGACGATGCGTAAATCCTATTAGGGTCATAAGCAGGAGTCTGTAGGCCAAGTTGCATGCGCAGGAGAAAGCCGAAGCTTGGCGTAAAGGACTTACCCCATTTCCATGAAGTAATGCGGAAGCGGTTCCGGGGAAATGGTTTGTCAGGGAAAAGGAGTTAAAGGTTTAGTGGGTAGGTGTCATTCGGTAAGTCCCACACTCACCTCGTTTCTTGTGTACTATGCGCTCGTTAGTGAACTTCACGTAAGAAGAAAATACAAGTGGAAAATACGTCTCGTATGCGTGCAAAACTTTTGCAGGACAAAAACCAACATGTTTCTTCCTGTAAGGAGGGATATAGAAGAAGCACGAAGGAAGCTTTCCATAATGTAGACAATCTCAGGAATCTGACGGATCGCGCAAATTATACTGTGACAAAAGTGGTGATCATAGCCACCGAAAAGCTCCAGGAGGCTCGAAAAACTGGCGAAAAGGGAGAGAAGGAAAATGTGAGAACGCAAGCGGACGAAGACGCCAGGAGAACTCTCACCTCAGCCCAAAGGAAGAGACAGAAAGAACCTACCTTGAGTCCCCTAGAACCAAACTCAAAGAGGCCAGCGTTGAAAAAGGTGAAAACTCAAGAGCAGTTTCCTGTACCTGTGGCCTCGAGCTCCATGGGGGAGAAACCACCTGCTATGGAGAGGAAGACGAGGAGGCAACAGAAGAGAGAGGCACGGGAACTAGGCATGAGGATGTTCTTATCGAAGTTGGGAACGAGGAAGAGGGTCGAGCGAAATTCTCCTCTGCAATCAGGGAGGCTGTTGGTGCCGGGGGAACAGTTCGTGAACTGTTTCCTCGAGTGAGAGTCAAGGTCATTGACCTCGACGAGCCAATGGAAGGGAACGACGTCGAAAGGCGATTAAGAGGCACTCCGGTGTTTGTATGAAGGAGACGTTCAAGTGAGTCTGACGGAAAGGGCCTTCAGGGGTAACCTGAGGGCCTTTATTGAATTGGACGAGGACTTGGCCGGAAGGCTAGTGCGCACAGGACACTTCAAAGTCGAGTGGGTGTCCTGTCGTGTCAGGAAGAAGGTAGTCGTTACCCGGTGTTATCGCTGTCAAGGTTACGGACATATGGCAGCGGGTTGCACCGAACCCGACAGAAAGCGAATTGCTGGAGATGTGGCACCAAAAGTGAAATCTCGAAGTACTGCAATGTAAGCTTCTACCAAGATATCGAAGGCCGATGAGCTCGTTGCGCGACACTGTCACGCTACTGAGGACTATGCATATATCTTGTCAGGTTCAGAAGACGGAGCCCATAGTCCAAGTTGGTAAAGAACACAGAGGAAAGCTCAAGCTCGGTGTAATGGCCTTACCCCCATTTCCCTAAAGTAATGCAAAAGCAGTCCCAGGGAAATGGATTGGTAGGAAAGGTGAGGTTTTAGTCAGTAGGAATCTGACACTAGCCAATCTGAGAATCACCTACTCAAAAAGGTAAACGATTGCTAGGTTGGGTGTCCAGTGCAATATTTCCTCCCTTAACAGAACAAAAACAAAAAAACAAACAAAAAATACTCCTACTACTACTACTCCAAGTCCTAGCTTGCCTTTGTCCAGGCTACCAGGCGCGTGTTGAGGTTGATGATAGAGGGGACCTGTACCTAATTTTTCTGCTAAATACAGTTACAAAACTCAATATAGACAGTCGCGGACAATGGTCCAGGTATAGTCCAGTACGGAAAACCCTCAAGCCAAGGTGGTAACTACCGTTCCGGAGGCTGCGTGGCATCAAAGTGTCACTTGTGCCTACAGGACGGTGTCCGAAGCATGAATACTGGTTCTAGCAGGCATTCCTATAGACCAACTTGCCCTAGGACGCAAGCAAGTCTATGAGAAGAGGCTAGCACAGGTTTCAACAAAAATCCGGGTCAAATCAGAGGGGAAAGAGGAAGTTTCATCTAATTGTCAACAGCGTTTGTCAAACGAAGTGAAAGGAAGGTGGGCCTACAGACTCATCAGAGATATTACTTTGTAGACAAGCAGGCAGCGTGGACATGTAAATTATTTCCTCACGCTGTTGGTTACCCGACACGGCATGTTCCACTCATAAAATCACAAATGCAACAAGAAAACAGCTCGCAGTGTATATGTTGCACCAGGTAGTTCAAGGACGTCGTTAAGTACACTTTCTTTTACACTTGGTCGTTGGGTCATGGAAAGAAAGTCCGCTGAGGAGTTTCTTGGACAGTCAATAACATGGGACTACATTTTCACGATAATTCTGCATTCATAGCCGAAGGAGGATGCAGTAGCGAATTTCGCAAAAACTGTGCTCTGAAGAAAGAGAAACACAGGTTGTAGGTACCGCTGAAGACGATACGTGTAAATGTGGGAGGGCATGCAAAGAAGGAGACCGCAGAGAACATTACAGGCAGTGAGCGTAGACCAAGCAGGACAACCAAGAGGAAAATGAAGCACGATGTCATCGTCCATATTTCTAGGGCCTGAAGTTGTGCGAAAGCGGTAGCAAAGGGAGGTTAGTTTAATGGGTGTGAAATTAGTAGGTGCAGTTCCAGACGTATTTCTGTTTTGCGGTGCCACTGGGGTTTCAACTGCCCTGCCGAGTTCTCACTCTATGTGTAAGAAGCATTCTTACCTTCTCTATAATTAGAGCTACTACTTCTCTAACCAGGCTACTAGGCGCATCCTCAGGTTGTGGACAAAAAGGTCCTGTACCAAGAGTGTCTGCTGAATATGGTTACACAATGGTCAAGGGAAAGTCCAAAAGAAAAATGCCCCAGGCAAGGGCGTAAAAAAATGCCATAGGGTCCGTGGAAACGGGACGTGGTGACGTGGACAGTACCTTCAAGGTATCAGGTCGTCTCCTAGATTATTCAGACCTTACTCTCGCATGCAGAGATGTGTGGGGGTGGACGCTTTACACTCCTGGATACTCGTGGAAATCAAAATGGAGTCCAGCTCATACTTTGAGATGTGTCGTAAATGACTCATGTTGCTGGTGGTGACGTAGTCTATTTGTATATTTGCAAGTTTCACAATAATACCTTTTTTCCCAAGTGAAGATGAAAATGTCACACAATCGCGTTCTATGCTCAATTTTTCTCAACTTGTTTTTTCAATTCCTTCCTGGGATTTTCTTCTTATATTTAGTGTAGAGTCAGCAGTTGTATGAAGCACATAGAGATTTACAGTATTTTTTACTTTCGAGATTTCAAACCAAGATAGCACAGCATCCTGCAGCAAACTTGCCTTAAGTTTGCGTTGCAAGGTTCAGAAGGTTGCCCTGCAAGGTTCAGGTAAGTTTGCTGCAAGTAGTAGAGTGTGCTCCTTACGGGAACCTTGCGGGGCGAGATTGAGGGAAGCTTGCATCGCCAGATGAAGGGAAACTTGCAAAGCAAGTTTGAGGAAAACTTGTCTGGCAGTATGTGGAAAGCTTGCGGGGCAATATTGTAGGAAGCTCGCATCGCACTATTGCGGAAATCTTGCGTCGCAATATGCGAGGTTGCTTGCGAAGCAATATTAAGGGAGCTTTTTTTATAAATAACATAATTGCAGGGCCGAAAAAAGCCCTGCTGCAGGTAAGGAACAATCCTCACCTCAAATTTAGGTGGATGGAGAATTCTCCATGCAAAAACCATGGTTTGTATGCTTCTGTTCGTCATGGTCACAAAACCCAAAAATGATCCTTTCAGGAATTTTTTTAAGTATTTTGAAAACATTATTTTTATCGTATGTTTTATGGTTTTTTATTCTAAAGACGAGAGGAAGGCGGTACCGGAATCCACTTCCCACACGGAATAGAACTGTTCTCCAGCTCTGCATAATTGATCAAATTAATATAACTATAGAGTTAAAAAGCCATAAAAAAACAAGTGATGAAGCACTATTTATTATATAATAATGTACTAAGAATGATCATGATATTATAATCATTCTTATTTGTACTCATTTCTTTGTAATTATATGATGAAAAAAGTAAATACTACGGTACTTCAATACCACACGCTTCCTCGAATATTGCGACGCGAGATTTCCATAACATTGCGATGCAAGCTTTCCACAATATGGCCTCGCAAGCTGTCCACAAACTCACGATGCAAGTTTCCCTCAAACTATCGCTGCGAGTTTCCCTCAACCTTGCGGTGCAAGCTTCCCTTAATCTTGCCCTACAAGCTTTCCGTAAGGCGGACATTCCACTACTTGCGGCAGACTTGCTCGAACCTTGCAGGGCAATCCTCCGAACCTTGCAACGCAAACTTCACCCAAGTTTCCGCAAAATGCTGTGCTATCTTGGAATGAACCATTTCGAGAGAGTTGGAGTTTCATTGTTCTATCAAGGATTGCGAAATTAAGAAGTGTCCATAACCTCACTTTCTTGATATGAATTTTTCGGAGAAAAGAATGAATTTCCAAAAAATTACTCTGAAGTGAATTTTGTTGAAAGTTTTTATTCTTTAACATTGAATTAATCGCAAATCAATGTGACTTGCATACAGAATATTTCCTTCATACACTGATGTCTTCATTTTTGTGCATCTGTAAAAGTTATTGTAAACGATGCGGAGTTGATCAGTAACGTATCCACAAAGCGTTCAGCTTGAAAATAAGAAAGAAGGGAAATGTTTCATACGGCTCTGACCGTTTACGTTCGCATATCGTTTTGACTTTGCGTATAGAAAGGACAATCCGATTCAGGCACCAAACTCAAAGTTTATATTTGAAAGCGGACACCATGTTCTTATACAAATTTTCATTAATTTTTTGTTTGGAAATAAAACATTTATTGTCACAAGAACAAATGAGGCCTCATGATCACCTTCTTAAAAAAATATTTCCTGAAATAATTCTAACTTTTTGGGACTCATAGGGCTGAACATCGTGCACGAAAGAATAAATTCCGCTCATATTCCACTTTCTACTCTCTAATAAACTTTATGTTGATAAGCAGCACTATACTGGTGGAAACCATCCTCATTGATTGCGAATTGACGTTGAACACGTAACACTTTATCACCGTTTTCTGGTTCGATGACTATTTTCTCACCGAACTGAGAAACTAGACCAGCAGAAAATTTTATCGAATTAGTAATGGAAAAGTTGATGTATGAAATAATAATATCTTATCATTTTCCCAAGAGAATAGTTATTAAATCTGAATTCCTTTTCACTAAAGTTGATCAGTTTAAATATGGGCCATATTATTGGGAAATATAGGACGTTCCAGGCATAATTCTTATATAATAGCTGTAGTTTCAAAATTACCGAATCTACCGAAAGAATCAACTTTGTAAATCACCCTATTCTTGGGTTTTCCAATAACTTTTCTACCACGGCTGATTAGATCACTGTCAAGAAGATCGATTGATGCTATGAATTCCGGTCGACCACCTAAGAATGTGAGAAAAATATAGTAATTAATTATTATTCATTTGGATTAAAACTTTATAAACGTGTAACTACTTAATTATATTGAAATGTGGGACTGCTAATAATTCAACATGTGTCATCTATTCACTTCAGGATCCGCCCATAAAACATTCAATAATTAGGGGTAAACACTAAAAAAACAAGGGAAAGCGATGGGGTAAGGTGAAAATGCTGGTGCGATATGGGCATACAGAAAAATGGAGGTTTGTAATTGTAAAATAGAAAATTAGTTATGTATTATTTATTTTATCCTTTCCGTTCTTCATTTCTTTGCATGGTGAGGTTATCTACAGCATTTTCATCTTGATTACTTTTTACCTTCTGTTTTTTCAGCGAAGTGTATGTTTTAGCAGCATTCTTTTACATTATCTTTAGATTTTGATTTGATTTAAAAATTACTACCTTCTATAACATACGTTCCGAAAGGATAAACCGTTCCTAAATGCCGAATTCCATAACGTACTTGTCCACGGTACTCTATTTGGAAGGGTGGCGGTGCTCCTGTCGACGAAAGTTTTAGATAAAAAGACGGGAGGAACCAAATGTGAATTTGAATTATCAGAAAATGTGTTTGCATACACGTAAGCAATCAATGTGAAATGTTGGTAGCATATGGTTGCGAAATTTTCAGTCATGGCTATGAAAGGAGTTGTAGTTCCATGAACGAAACAAGTTTGTATTTAAATTTATTCTATAACAAACGATTCTACAACAAATACTAGGAAACCTTGTTGGATAAATGCGTAATTACGCAGCAACATAAAATACGTACAATGATGATAACATATGTTCTAACTGTTTCAAAGGAAAAAACAATTTCTGGAAAAAGGCTTCATCTGGATATAGAGTATTTCAATGTATAACTGATTCGGTATTATATTACTTTCTACTCACGAACAAAGTTTAAAAGAATCATTAAAGTGAAGAGCAGCGTACAGTTGAAGATCTTCATCTTACTAGGTACAAAGAATTGATTCTTGAAGAATTTCTTCGTCTTTAACTGGTGCTAAATATGATTGGATGATAATGATATATTTAATGTATGACTTGTTATATACTAGCTGTTATCTTTTTTTTTACAAGAAATAGTCCCTCTTTTCTATCTCACAATATTGGTACGCGAAGAGTCATATTTTTCAGTTAGGATTGAGGGCTTCAATTAAATCTACTAACTTTATTTGCTCTCCTTGATAAGATGTTGAATATGTTTTCCTTAGGAATAAATTGAACGAACTTCATTTATTTTCATTCAAAATGTGAAAGGGATGATTTTTCAGGAATTCATTGGCTGTAATTGATCATATGATGAATATGTTTGACTTGTATGATTCTAGTTATCCTCTCACTCTTGTCAAAAATGATTACATTTAGGCGGTAAATACATTCAGACAATACAGCGTTACGCAAAGCAATGTCGCCTTTTCGGCGTATTTCAACACGGTTATCATTGAAGGAATGATCTAATTAGATTTCGGCTCTTTTGATCGAAGATGTTTTCCAAGGAATGAAGATTTACAGTTCCCAGCAAAACCATGCGAAATATGAAAAGCAAAATTGTCCATCTCAGAAATATCTGCAAATTTTCCAAAAACGATTTTTGGGTAGGGTGACGGATGGGCGAAAATTCTTATCCGTACCTGTCATAATTTCGAGATAAATGGATTTTCATATTCTTTAAATCTGTCGAATTAGGAAAATGGAAGATTATTTTTGATCCAGGTTTTGAGAGCTTTTTTTTTCTTTTTTATATGCTGCTCACAGTTAGTAAAAATTCAAAAATTTTTTTTGAAACTGAATATAATTCCAGCGTATTCGACCATTCGCCTCTTAGTTGTCAGATCAGATATAGAAGTATCGGTTTCACATAGGAAAAAAAAATTTGGGGAACACAATTGTTTAAATCTAAAGAAAAATCCAGTATTTGGCCAAAGAGCGCAAGATGCAATAACTTTACACTGAGAAAAATTATTTGTCTTAACTAAATATACAAAAATTTCTGTCAGAACATTCTTTATAAGATGCATAGTTCTTGCTCTAATCGCAAAAATGACATAAACAATGGAAAATTCAATTTTTTGGGAAAAAGACACAAGCAATCATCATTTTGTTTACAGCAAAAACTGTCCAGCTGAAAGTTTAGTTAGGACTAATTTTTTTCTGTCAAGAACGGAATGGAACAAAAATTAATGGCAGGTTTCTGGAAAAATTATCAATTAGGGATAAATAATTATCTGATTAGTTAGGTGAACAAATAATTAATAAAACAATTTAAGGTACACAAATAACTTTTGATTTTGAAGATCTATGCAGAAACGTGTTAAACGTACATAGATTGAGCGCATGGCACGAGAAAAATGCATTATCAAGCGTGAAGCGCGCGCTTCAGCCAACGCATAACAGGCGCGCTAAAACTTGATAATCGCGCGCGTAGAGCGCGCTAACAATGTGCCCGCACAGCGTTCATATTTTCAAATTCTATTTCAATGTTCCAATTGGACATAATAATTTTTATGATTTCACTTCTAGTTATAAACTTTACGTCCTGTAATGAATAATTTGCACTTTCACTATCATGCCAGTCTTGCGTTGACAATATTGCGAATAGGCAGTTATGTTATTTCACTCTTTTGCCAAACTTAATTGATAAAATACTTGCAAGTTTCAAGATTGCAAAGAGGACTTTTCAGTTTGAAAACAAAACCATTTTTCATAAACAATACCTCAGAAGAAGGTTCTGACAAGCGATACGGAATTTTTCATAAAACTAACCAGCACAAGTATAGCGCTAGGGCTAGAATTATGGAAAATTCTGGAGAGAGGTATTTGAAAGAATTGTGTTTTTTTGAAAACTTCATTTTCTAAAATATATTTTTATATTAAATTTCTTTTTGAGAACTATGCATCAACAAAAATTGGAATCAATCTGAACGAATCAAAAAGTCTTTAGTTTTTCAAACTTCAAAAAAGTTTTTCATTTTTCAAATTTCCAAAACTTTGAACCCCTTCGCGGTTGATGACAGTGATACTAAGCTCTCTTTCTTGACGAGTTGTCCTGAAATGATACCCCAAAAATAAATTCAAAAAAAGTAGAGCTTTATTAACTTCATTAAATCGCATTACACACATACTATGAACATCTAATCACCTGCATCAATCAGCATACGGCAAATATCAAATGTATGATGTATACTGCACTCGTTATACATATAATACACCAGAACGGGAGGGAGAAAGAGAGAGATAGCTGTGTTAGTGCCATGCTATAGACATTTCCAGTCGCATTGAACGTGACGCGAACGGTGTGTTCCTGTTTTGTGCAGTAAGGTGGCCTCGCTCAAAGTATATACCCTCCCAAAAGAAGCAAAGATTTAAAAAAGCTCATTATATGTTATATTTATGATTTTTATTGTTTGTTCTATTTTGTGGAGGAAATCAATTTCAATCACATTTTCGCATTCCAGATTTATTCAATGCTCTTACAGCCAATAAGATTCGAATATTAAACTCATGTTCTTATTAGTAACAATCTAACAAATTCCTATTAAAATAAAAGTTATACATTAGATATATATAAATCAACCCGAAATGGATTGAAGGGGAAACTATAATAGAGTAGTTCACCAACTGAATATTTGATATAATTTATAGTAAAATATCGAGAATTTCAATTTACGCTATAAGAAAACTTGACCATTCATTTAACGATATCTATTCCAATACTTTTGATAAAAACTTTTTTTGATTTCCTCTTCATTCTTCTGAGGACAGATGTTTTATATGCTCTCTCGATTCCCAAATACGTCATCGCTCCCTGTAGAAAAAATAAAAAATGGATGCGTATACTTACCTATCCATGCATATTAAAAAAATATAACACATTAATGCTAATAATATCAATAAAAAGTAGAGCGGTCGCGGAACCGCTGACATAAGCTTTTCTCTTTCGCGTTGAAAGAAAATCATAAATTTGATTGTTATTTCAATAATCGATTGGAAGAAAATAAATATCCTCTTACTTTATGCATACATGCACCCCAGTAAAAGAAATATCGTAGCAAGAAGTATAAAGTTGATCGCAATTGGAAATTTAAATTTCAAAGAAGTTAAATTATCAAAACTTGTCAATTTCAAGTGTTATATGCAGACATTAACTTTCAGACGAATCACTATCAGAACTATTCATTATAAATGGCTTTAAGGTGCTTCATCAGCGATAGGCTTTTTTCGCCGCCATTTTTCTGTTACACTGGTGAATTGTTAGTTGTAATATT
>WSXT02036053.1:0-13529 GCA_011762715.2 Neuroterus valhalla
ATCCGGCAAGTGCCACGGCATATTTTTGGCACACGGGGATGGCTTTGAGGTTGCTAACCAGTGAAGGCGTCGCACTTGCAAGGGCACCGATGATGAGAACAATTTATTTTACCGAAGATCCTTCACGATGCCCTTGTAGGTGTTCTCTGAGATCTTTGTATTTCTCCTTTTTCTCGCTTGCCTTGCCTTCGATGTTGTAGTAGCCAGGGTCCGAGAATTTGGTCACGAACATGGTTGGGTCACGTTTGTCAAGGAGCACGATGTCGGGTCTAGTGTGTTGGATAGGGGCTATTGTGGAGAACTCGTAATTCCAGTAATTTATGTACTCCTCGTTCTCAACAATAGACTCTATTCCACTTAGAGCGTTCACTGGGGCAGACTCGCGGTCAACACCATAAGAGTGACAAAGATGGTAGTAAAGCTCTCTTAAGGCAGCGTCATTCCTGCCTGAATAGGGCAATTGGATAGTATATGCTATAGGTGCTCAGGGAGTTTGAGACACGCCCTGCACCTATCCCTAGAAACCTCTTGACGTACCTCAGACGTACCTCAGATCGTTAAGTTTTATACTCAGCACCTGAATTGTTGCCGCCTGATTCCTTGCCAGCCTTCACGTTTGTTCACGCTTAAGTGTTTTTGTCCCTCCTCCTGACCTTTGCTCAACACCCTACACTGCTCAAGTAGGTAGGGTGGTAGTGCACAGTTTAAATTTGTTTACTTGGCGACTCTCTGCGTACAACTTCCAGAAACTGTATGCGGCCCTAAGTGGGTGTTCGGCCGTCGCTTCGAAATCCATTTTCAACTGGATATTCAAAATGAAAAGAATTATTAAGGAGAAGGAAATATTTATCATTAACCTAGAACCAGATAGTTGCATGTTAAGAGTCATGAAGGTTTTGATTTCTGATGAAAAATAATTGAATCCTGTGAAAGGGACAAATTTTCCAAATTTGAGTGAAATTACCAACCAAGAGAGTCTGTCGATTATCATCCTTTCTCCTACTACGCACACTACTCCCCATATCTCCTACCCTGAATTCCCACTTTCCTCACTTCCTGACCTTTATTCTCAACAATCATCCTAATTTTTCCTTACTCATCCGCTTTCTCTTTATTCTTCGTTAACTTTTCCCAACTTGCTAAACCAAAGCTTTTCTTATCACCCTGTCATCAACTCTCTTCCATTTTCATGAATATAACTTCATAAGATAACCTTATGTATGTAGAGAATAATATGTAAACCCAGATATCTCCAAAGTTTCAGTGGCTCTCTGAATAATCTTAGACCATCTTCAGCAACAGCCTTTTCTCTAATTCTCTATACTCTACGAAATGCAAATGGAGAGTTTTTAGACCACACGTGCAAAAGTCTATTCTGCAATCGATGGGAGTACTGCCAAGCGTAAACCCCAACAAATACTTTTATTAAGCAGTCCGAGTTTAGAAGCACCAAGACTCATTTTCTCAATCATTAGACAGCGGGCAAACACAAATATAAATTTTTCTGGTGAGCACCCCTGCCGTTGCATGCGGTGAAAATTTGCCCAGCAGAAGGTGGGCGGCAAAGCGATGCGTCTGCTGTTCCCATGTTTCATAGCCTGTTAATTCAGAATCGTGATGGTCATCTTAGTTCACAGTTATGCTAATAAGCTGTTGTACGCTTCCTGTTCATAATTTTTCATCGTTGCAGAGTTAGGTTCACAGTTCGAGTGCCTACCGAATGGGGAGCCTTTTCCTGGTATTTTCCGTAATGTTTCCTCTTCTCATGGACAACATCTCGCAGACAGGTCTTCTCCAGCCGAGCCAGTATATCGTTCTATCGAATCAGCTTCGGGTATTCGAACTTCGAAGATACACGTTTCCAACTGATCAGCGACTGAAAGTGGACATGGGACGTAAGAACTTCAAACCTATGCCGAATCAAGAAAAAATTGTATTATCAACTTTGTATGGTGACGTCTTCGCAATAGTAGAAAGTTATAGATCACTTTCGGGATTCTATAAACTTGATAACCGCAATCGCAATTACAGTCGGGTGAAACTGAATATCAGAAGTGGAATGGCAGACTTCTTGACTTCAGATGAAATCGCGGAAACTCCAGTAGGCCTTCGGAAACCAATTAAAAACTTCTTCGTAGTAGAAAATTTAAACTCTCTTCTTAGAAGCACAAATCACCCTCTCCAAGTTTCCAACTAGCATGCAGCACTAAATAATAAAAAAAAGTGCGGAATTAATGAAAGATTGGCAAATCTGTCAAAAATGTGTGAGTAATGGACGTCCAGCTACCTGACAGTCCAAGAATGTGTAGAGCGTCAGTTAGGTTGAACCCTTTTTTGAAGAAAAAGCTTAAACAGCCATCATTGTCTTCGCCATGAGTTTTAATGTACTTTTCTTCTTTTCTTTTCTTTTCTTTTCTTTTCTTTTCTTTTCATTAACTGTGATGAATTAGTTAAGGTTTCACTAATATTTCCCGTACATGAATAAACAAGACCGTTTTTATTCCTTTGTGGAAACATTTTGAAAAAAAGAAAAAAATTATAATATGCATGCCTTCGGTTGTTATCTACAACGCACAGCATATTACGTTGGCCCTTATCACCAAGTTCAAAATTTTTTTGCAGCGTTCAGCAGATTTCTCGTATAAATTGAATAAAAAATTCAATTATGTTCTAGCTTGACCAATTGAGAGACGATAACGTCTTTAGGCTTTCGAATATCTGAATTGTTAGTTATATGTACCAAAGATCAACTGATCGACTGTTACTAGAGTCCAATCGTAATTATACGACTGCTACCAAATTTGGACTCAAATCAACCATTTCGAGACACTTTGTTCCAATCTGTCATATACCTATTTGCCGATGAAGTAAGAAAGGATAACATTTACTCTCATTGCGACGAGAATAACGATCGATTACACCCCCTCAAACTTGTCCTCAAGAGATCCTCATATATCAGTGCGAAAGCCATGGGGAAATTGAGAACACAATGAAGAATAAATGTTATCGACGACGTGTACTTCTATACGTTAGTTCAATATGCAATGAACAAAGAAGCATCTTATGGTTGGATGAAATCTTATTGTCCTGTTTGCGGAAACTGAAGGATTTGCGATGAGGATTCGTGACAAGGTTGTCCGCAAAGGGAACTATCAGGAGCACGGTTCACATCAGGACGTGGTTTCGCTTCAAATTCGTAAACAAGTATACCAACGTATGAATAATCATCGCTTTTGAATAATTAACAATCCATGAATGTTTCGAGAAGATCAGTTCAAGGTTCGTATGTTTCATCTTCAAGACTCAAACATTAACATTGTAACGTTCAAAGGTCATATCTCAAATTAAAAAAATGGCACATCATACGATTAGATGTTGACCTGCTAATATTGATAAGCAAAACCAATGTTCTGTATTTAGGATCTGACCAAATTTTTTGTTCTATTTTCTCACTGCTTGTTGAACAGAACGAGGTCGATGCAAGCGTTATTGTTATTTGAGATGGAATTCCATTTTTTCCAAATCTTGAGATAGTTAATCAAATTTCTGTGGGAAGTAATTCTATTCCATCAAGCTTGAATGTTTGATGTTAAGCTTTGTGGATACCAGTGGTGATAGGTAAAGGTTTTTTCGTCTTTGAGAAAGGAAATGCTATTCGTTCAGATGGAGGAGAGACAGTGAGTATGTCGAAACATTAGAGGAAAAATAGATCAGGGAACGGATTTTAAGAGAAGAAAAGAGAAAATGAAAAAGGTTTGTACAAGAAAGGTCAGAAAAAGAGTGAGACAAGTGCGGCAGTTGAAAAATACAAACAGTTGAATTTCAGTTAACAACAAAACGGGGGAAAAGCGGAGTTTGGAAAGCAGGAAAACCAGAATGGGGCAGGCACTGACTCTGAGGTACAGGCAGTCTCCAAGATTTTGCAACGAGTAGAACAAGGGACTAACCAGAGCACACGAAATCTCGGAAGGCTGAAAGGGAAAAGGTTAGAATTAGGAGAATAGGAGAGACAGGCAGAGAGATTTATCAGCAAGGAAGATTTAAATACTTCAAGAAAGTATAAATGAGATATACAGCAATGCCTTTCCAAGGGGAGTTCCAAACTGTCAAGTTCGCCGAAGAGTAAGAACAGGCTGCAGGGAAAGTTAAGAGGAATACCAATGATTTGTCAGGGAAGCAGTCAGATGAATAGGTTCCGATGAAAATATTGCAGAAAGTGAAGGTGTTGAGGGGAAAATTTGAGAAATGAAAGAAGCAAATGAAGGAAGTTGAGGCATAAAGTCCAACAGGAAATATGGAGGTAAGACAGCGTAGAGGAGAAATGATTAAAGGGATAGAGGTTGAAGAAAAAATTTAAGAACACGCAGAATAGGATCAGAAAAATAGGACAGTCTTTTAATGAGATGAGAAAGGAGAAGAGAGAATAGCTAGCTGCATAATCAAATAGGGGAGGGGAAGGAGGGGGATCAGGAGGGGTTTGAGGAATTTGAGGAGCGTTTGAAGGGGGCGGTGTAGAGTAAAAGAATGAGAGGGAAGGGAATGGCAATGAAAGTGGAACGAATCGTAGGAAACAAAGAAACAGAAATGAGAGGGAAGGGAGAACGAAAGGGTATGCGAAAGGAAATTAGAGATATGAGAAATTTTCTGGAAATAACCACAGGGAAGGAGATAAGCTGAAGTGCGTATTGTCGGTAGTCTCATCAGGAAAAAAAGAATAAGCCTCAAAGATAAGCACATGAGAAGCATAACACGCTGGAATGAGGGAAATTCCGGATCGAAAGGGTTGCTAGCAAATATTTATGAATCACGATTCTGCGAGCAGAAAAAGAGACTCAATCAAAGCTCTGAGAAAAAGAAAAGAAAGAAAGACAAGAAGAGGAAAAGATAAGATGGGTTACGAAAAGATTAAAATGGAGCAAAAGTGGTTAGTGTAGTACGACTCAAAAGATAAACTCGAGAGGAAGATAAAGTACATAGAAAGGACTAAAGGTCTCAAATCCTGGGAATTTCTCGTGTAGAAGCGAGTGAGACAAAATTCAGCTATAACCCTCTATAGATTTTGAATAAATACTAGAGGAGGCATGAAGGGAATGTAACAGGGGGAGAGTGGTAGAAGGATTGATTGCAGGGGTTCAAAATCAAGTGTAGGGAGAAAAAACACTAGGAGAGGGTGTCGAAGGTATACAGGGAAGGATCGTTCGAATTGGAGAATAGAGGTATAGGATGGAATCGTTACAATGATGATGGATGAAGGTTAACATCTTTTGAAATATGCTACAAAATATCTAATAAACCTGTTCCGCCAGAAATTAACAGAAAGAGTCTTCATGTTGAAGGTAGTACTTGTGCCAAAAATAATAAATTACAAGCTTCAAAAGGCTACTACTGTTAGCTGTTGAACCAAATGTGAGAGGATTTCCTGAAAATATGCAATCCTCTTTTTATCTGACCAATGTCAACAACATTCCTTCCAAAATACTCTGAGATTTTGAACTTCTACTCGTCGTTCAAAGTGAACAGACAGCTACTTGAGTGTATCCTTGTTCGTACTGTGTTATTACACTCGAAGAGCTAAAAGAGAATGAAGGTGACAATTCATCCGATAATGAGCGATGCGATGAATCTAATGATAATGTACTCGTTATTGAAAAATTTCGAATTCTTCAATCACATGTATTAGAAGGTTATGCTAACCACTTGTTCTGGAATAGACTGATGCCAGTTGTTACACAAAAAAAAGCGTTACTGCGGCCGAAGGAGTTCAACATCATTTAAAATAATTATCATCGAGACATTTCCGAAGGAAACGCTTGTAGAAAACTTCTTGACGAATCAGACGTACTTCACGTTCCAGAAATTTATGAGAATGTAGGCCAATTTGCACTTGCACCACCAGAAATTAAGTAAATAGCTACAATTGGGAGACAAAGTTTGCTGAGAATGATCTCTGTAAACGAGGAGTTTGTGTTATAGATCTCGTCGCTGAGGTTAAGGACATCCGCAATAATCTTTTTATCTCAATGGACCAAGCAATGGAGATCAGGGGAGAGGTGAAATCAGCGGGAGAAAACGTCGATGATAAGCATTAGTTCGAAGATGCTTCATGATGTGATCAAGCAATGAATTACAAGGTAACGCAACGCCATAACGTTATTGATGTTCCTGTGCGATCTCTTGATGATTCAGTACTCAGAATTGAATGATAAGGCAGAAACGAAAATGGAACGAAAATTCTTGCCGTTGTTCACGGCGAGAATTTCAGAACGTGAGATCAATATGCAGTGAACAAACAGGCATTTTATATTTGGCTGGTAAGGAGCGTCCTGTTCTCGGAAAACGCTATGCTCACTAGCTAACTTCAAAGTCTTGCTAGTCCGCTCTCTGTTTATCATGCATTCTTTTTGCAGACTTAAGTTCGCAGTTCGAGTTTTTGTCTATTGGAGACTCTATTTCTGTTGTTTCTCGTATCGAATCACATTTCTCGCCTGATGGAGAGAATTTTCCCGATAGGTTTCCTTCGGTCGAGGCAAGAACTTTATTCTTCTGCCAAACGAAGGGAAGGTATTCTTTGCCAAAAATGGCCATCAGGAATGATCTGCATGCACTGATAGGGCACCTAAAAAATAAAGTTTTGCCTTTGCACTTGAATTGCAGAATTATCAGTGTTGCAGGTGCAAACTCTTGTATAATGTGCGGCTGAGGTAGTCGTTAGAACTGAGGTCGGAAAACAAGGTCTACAGATGCAGTCTTCGCCTCCAGGCGGAAACAAGATTCTCCATGGGAAATCGGGTTGAATATGGATGTCAGCAAAGTAAGGAGCAAATTGGTTCGACTAACCCAATATAAGAAAAGAAATAAAGCCAGAAAGCTGATACTCCATGTTAATAATATCATCTAACCTCGGAACATCGAGACACTGGCACCAATGATATAAAGTGAGATAATAGATTTTCATCGGCAGAGACTTAGTGTTCCAACTGCCAGACTGCGTCGATACAACAAGAGAAGTGCAAGAATGCAGAAAAATCGAACCATCCAGGAAGATGAAAGGAGGTTCTATCATGAACTGAATAAGGAGCAGAACATGCAGATGATCACTAAAGTTCCTCAATTGGAAGACATTGCCGACTACTGGTCAGGTGTACCTTACAAGTGTGCTCACTTCATTCGCGAGGAGTTCTCAGAAGATCATTGAACCACGTGGTTCAAAGGAACCACGTATATGTTGCCTAAAAAACCAGACGCCCGAAATCCATCTGAACTTCGACCAACCGCTTATCTCCTAAAGATTTACAAGTGCCTCACAGTGGTCGTTGCAGATAAGGTTTACTATCACTGTGATGAGAATAACATCCTAATCCTAGAATGAAAAAGATCTTGCAAAAACTCGCGGGGCAGTAAAGATCTAGTTACCATTGACGCTGTGGCCATGACGCAAGCTAGGAAACATTAAAGACCCGAGATACATTCCTGCCGAAAAAATTTTTCCATCCATAATATTAAGAAACTATATTATAGGTAGAATATATAACTGAATAAAGTTCATATAATATCTATTGAGGATATTTTTTTTATTTGCAATTTTTTGTGGCAAATCTTGATCTCAGACCATTCCTCTTCTGCAATCCGCAAATTAAGAGAAAAGAACATTATTTCTGCTCTGCTTTAATATTTAGAAGAATATTAGCAAAATACGAAAATTTCCAAATAAGGTGATTATTGAACAAATAGTTTTCGTGCCAGACCGAGTTATGAAACATACGTTGTATCTGAGAAAGATAAGCTAGAGGTTTATGTATGTAATCCAAGAAATGACGATGAAACATCAACATTGAACCGTTTGATGAAAGTGATATTGAGATTCCAGAAGCACATAAAAAATCTTCAGATTTTTATTGGTAATTATAATGAAAAATCAATGAAAAATATCACAATACATGCGGACTATATTATGTCCATAAAAAAGGAGAACGATGGTAAGATTCTTTGTCAAGTGAATCCTAGATGGAAAATTTCTAACTTTTTGAGGAGTATGCCATGGAGAAATTTTTGCTTTTTTTAATTTAGAAATTTAGAATTTTGAGACACACACACACACACACACACACACACACACACACATATATATATCGATTGAGATTTGTGTGTATTTGTGTGTGTACATATTGAGGAGATTTACGAAGTAAAAGATCCATTGAATGAAGGCAGTGAGAACATCATACGTTTCAAGGAGCCGAGCCGGTCCATATTGTATTGAGAACTTTTTGTGGAAGAAGTTCACTGCTACAGAGCAACATTTGGCCCGTATCTGTACCTCATAATTTAAGTCGGAAACTCTATTCCGCAGTGGTTAGTGTTATAATGAACTGTACTCTTACCAGAAAAAGGCGATTTTTTCAAGAGACGCTACAAGCCACAAGCGCAGATTTAATATTTAAGATTTAAATACTTCAAGAAAGTATAAATGAGATATACAGCAATGCCTTTCCAAGGGGAGTTCCAAACTGTCAAGTTCGCCGAAGAGTAAGAACAGGCTGCAGGGAAAGTTAAGAGGAATACCAATGATTTGTCAGGGAAGCAGTCAGATGAATAGGTTCCGATGAAAATATTGCAGAAAGTGAAGGTGTTGAGGGGAAAATTTGAGAAATGAAAGAAGCAAATGAAGGAAGTTGAGGCATAAAGTCCAACAGGAAATATGGAGGTAAGACAGCGTAGAGGAGAAATGATTAAAGGGATAGAGGTTGAAGAAAAAATTTAAGAACACGCAGAATAGGATCAGAAAAATAGGACAGTCTTTTAATGAGATGAGAAAGGAGAAGAGAGAATAGCTAGCTGCATAATCAAATAGGGGAGGGGAAGGAGGGGGATCAGGAGGGGTTTGAGGAATTTGAGGAGCGTTTGAAGGGGGCGGTGTAGAGTAAAAGAATGAGAGGGAAGGGAATGGCAATGAAAGTGGAACGAATCGTAGGAAACAAAGAAACAGAAATGAGAGGGAAGGGAGAACGAAAGGGTATGCGAAAGGAAATTAGAGATATGAGAAATTTTCTGGAAATAACCACAGGGAAGGAGATAAGCTGAAGTGCGTATTGTCGGTAGTCTCATCAGGAAAAAAAGAATAAGCCTCAAAGATAAGCACATGAGAAGCATAACACGCTGGAATGAGGGAAATTCCGGATCGAAAGGGTTGCTAGCAAATATTTATGAATCACGATTCTGCGAGCAGAAAAAGAGACTCAATCAAAGCTCTGAGAAAAAGAAAAGAAAGAAAGACAAGAAGAGGAAAAGATAAGATGGGTTACGAAAAGATTAAAATGGAGCAAAAGTGGTTAGTGTAGTACGACTCAAAAGATAAACTCGAGAGGAAGATAAAGTACATAGAAAGGACTAAAGGTCTCAAATCCTGGGAATTTCTCGTGTAGAAGCGAGTGAGACAAAATTCAGCTATAACCCTCTATAGATTTTGAATAAATACTAGAGGAGGCATGAAGGGAATGTAACAGGGGGAGAGTGGTAGAAGGATTGATTGCAGGGGTTCAAAATCAAGTGTAGGGAGAAAAAACACTAGGAGAGGGTGTCGAAGGTATACAGGGAAGGATCGTTCGAATTGGAGAATAGAGGTATAGGATGGAATCGTTACAATGATGATGGATGAAGGTTAACATCTTTTGAAATATGCTACAAAATATCTAATAAACCTGTTCCGCCAGAAATTAACAGAAAGAGTCTTCATGTTGAAGGTAGTACTTGTGCCAAAAATAATAAATTACAAGCTTCAAAAGGCTACTACTGTTAGCTGTTGAACCAAATGTGAGAGGATTTCCTGAAAATATGCAATCCTCTTTTTATCTGACCAATGTCAACAACATTCCTTCCAAAATACTCTGAGATTTTGAACTTCTACTCGTCGTTCAAAGTGAACAGACAGCTACTTGAGTGTATCCTTGTTCGTACTGTGTTATTACACTCGAAGAGCTAAAAGAGAATGAAGGTGACAATTCATCCGATAATGAGCGATGCGATGAATCTAATGATAATGTACTCGTTATTGAAAAATTTCGAATTCTTCAATCACATGTATTAGAAGGTTATGCTAACCACTTGTTCTGGAATAGACTGATGCCAGTTGTTACACAAAAAAAAGCGTTACTGCGGCCGAAGGAGTTCAACATCATTTAAAATAATTATCATCGAGACATTTCCGAAGGAAACGCTTGTAGAAAACTTCTTGACGAATCAGACGTACTTCACGTTCCAGAAATTTATGAGAATGTAGGCCAATTTGCACTTGCACCACCAGAAATTAAGTAAATAGCTACAATTGGGAGACAAAGTTTGCTGAGAATGATCTCTGTAAACGAGGAGTTTGTGTTATAGATCTCGTCGCTGAGGTTAAGGACATCCGCAATAATCTTTTTATCTCAATGGACCAAGCAATGGAGATCAGGGGAGAGGTGAAATCAGCGGGAGAAAACGTCGATGATAAGCATTAGTTCGAAGATGCTTCATGATGTGATCAAGCAATGAATTACAAGGTAACGCAACGCCATAACGTTATTGATGTTCCTGTGCGATCTCTTGATGATTCAGTACTCAGAATTGAATGATAAGGCAGAAACGAAAATGGAACGAAAATTCTTGCCGTTGTTCACGGCGAGAATTTCAGAACGTGAGATCAATATGCAGTGAACAAACAGGCATTTTATATTTGGCTGGTAAGGAGCGTCCTGTTCTCGGAAAACGCTATGCTCACTAGCTAACTTCAAAGTCTTGCTAGTCCGCTCTCTGTTTATCATGCATTCTTTTTGCAGACTTAAGTTCGCAGTTCGAGTTTTTGTCTATTGGAGACTCTATTTCTGTTGTTTCTCGTATCGAATCACATTTCTCGCCTGATGGAGAGAATTTTCCCGATAGGTTTCCTTCGGTCGAGGCAAGAACTTTATTCTTCTGCCAAACGAAGGGAAGGTATTCTTTGCCAAAAATGGCCATCAGGAATGATCTGCATGCACTGATAGGGCACCTAAAAAATAAAGTTTTGCCTTTGCACTTGAATTGCAGAATTATCAGTGTTGCAGGTGCAAACTCTTGTATAATGTGCGGCTGAGGTAGTCGTTAGAACTGAGGTCGGAAAACAAGGTCTACAGATGCAGTCTTCGCCTCCAGGCGGAAACAAGATTCTCCATGGGAAATCGGGTTGAATATGGATGTCAGCAAAGTAAGGAGCAAATTGGTTCGACTAACCCAATATAAGAAAAGAAATAAAGCCAGAAAGCTGATACTCCATGTTAATAATATCATCTAACCTCGGAACATCGAGACACTGGCACCAATGATATAAAGTGAGATAATAGATTTTCATCGGCAGAGACTTAGTGTTCCAACTGCCAGACTGCGTCGATACAACAAGAGAAGTGCAAGAATGCAGAAAAATCGAACCATCCAGGAAGATGAAAGGAGGTTCTATCATGAACTGAATAAGGAGCAGAACATGCAGATGATCACTAAAGTTCCTCAATTGGAAGACATTGCCGACTACTGGTCAGGTGTACCTTACAAGTGTGCTCACTTCATTCGCGAGGAGTTCTCAGAAGATCATTGAACCACGTGGTTCAAAGGAACCACGTATATGTTGCCTAAAAAACCAGACGCCCGAAATCCATCTGAACTTCGACCAACCGCTTATCTCCTAAAGATTTACAAGTGCCTCACAGTGGTCGTTGCAGATAAGGTTTACTATCACTGTGATGAGAATAACATCCTAATCCTAGAATGAAAAAGATCTTGCAAAAACTCGCGGGGCAGTAAAGATCTAGTTACCATTGACGCTGTGGCCATGACGCAAGCTAGGAAACATTAAAGACCCGAGATACATTCCTGCCGAAAAAATTTTTCCATCCATAATATTAAGAAACTATATTATAGGTAGAATATATAACTGAATAAAGTTCATATAATATCTATTGAGGATATTTTTTTTATTTGCAATTTTTTGTGGCAAATCTTGATCTCAGACCATTCCTCTTCTGCAATCCGCAAATTAAGAGAAAAGAACATTATTTCTGCTCTGCTTTAATATTTAGAAGAATATTAGCAAAATACGAAAATTTCCAAATAAGGTGATTATTGAACAAATAGTTTTCGTGCCAGACCGAGTTATGAAACATACGTTGTATCTGAGAAAGATAAGCTAGAGGTTTATGTATGTAATCCAAGAAATGACGATGAAACATCAACATTGAACCGTTTGATGAAAGTGATATTGAGATTCCAGAAGCACATAAAAAATCTTCAGATTTTTATTGGTAATTATAATGAAAAATCAATGAAAAATATCACAATACATGCGGACTATATTATGTCCATAAAAAAGGAGAACGATGGTAAGATTCTTTGTCAAGTGAATCCTAGATGGAAAATTTCTAACTTTTTGAGGAGTATGCCATGGAGAAATTTTTGCTTTTTTTAATTTAGAAATTTAGAATTTTGAGACACACACACACACACACACACACACACACACACACATATATATATCGATTGAGATTTGTGTGTATTTGTGTGTGTACATATTGAGGAGATTTACGAAGTAAAAGATCCATTGAATGAAGGCAGTGAGAACATCATACGTTTCAAGGAGCCGAGCCGGTCCATATTGTATTGAGAACTTTTTGTGGAAGAAGTTCACTGCTACAGAGCAACATTTGGCCCGTATCTGTACCTCATAATTTAAGTCGGAAACTCTATTCCGCAGTGGTTAGTGTTATAATGAACTGTACTCTTACCAGAAAAAGGCGATTTTTTCAAGAGACGCTACAAGCCACAAGCGCAGTCTGTCGACGCCCTGGATTGGTCACCAGGAAGCTTTTCATTCAACATTTTAAAGACTTATTATCTGTCTGTTGAAAAGCTTAAAGCATCACGCAAATATAGCAGAATGCATGGAAAGATTGATGACCCTTTGGAAAACCATACTTACTAATACTTCTGGAAAACGTCGTGCGAGAGAGGCGTCTTTCAGGGTGCAGGGCGTGTCTTAAACTCCCTGGGAATTCATGGCACACACTATCGAATTGTACTATTTACGCAGCAAGGACGTATTCGAGAGGCCTTAATATACTGGAACTATGATTTCTCGAAAATAGTACCTATCCAAAACACTAGAGCCGAAATTGTCCTCCTTGACAAACGTTACCGAGCTATGTTCGTGATCGAATCTTTGGCCTCGGCCAACTACAACATCAGAGGCAAGGAAACCGAGAAAAAAGGAGAGGTACAAAGATATCAGAGAACACCTGCAGCGGCATTATCAAGGATATTCGGTTAAATTATCTGTTCTTACCATCAGTGCTCTCGGAGGTGCGATACCTTTACCGGTTACTAACCTCAAAGCCATAACTGTGGGCATGTGGTAATTTACCGCACGGTCGTGAGACGTGACCATACGTGCATTGTGTACCGTGGTTCAACTGGGAGCTTGTGCGGTTTTCCTGGATGACGTTGCTCCCAGGCGTACCATGCGGGTGTTATTGAAC
>WSXT02036064.1:0-13529 GCA_011762715.2 Neuroterus valhalla
TCCGAACCACCAAGAGCAACAGCCACTTAATACTTGGAGAACTTAAAGAACTCTAGAGGTACCGGGCTCACGACTCTTTTTGCCCGCCGAAGCTCTTCCAGAGTGCGAGGCGGGAATCGAACCCACAACCAGACAAAAGCGTGGGTCCAAAGCTCATGCTTTAGCCCCCACGACCAACTGATCACTCTGTTCATTAATCTATCAATTTATCATTATGCATAATAATTTCACTTTTTCTACTGAATTTACCAGACACTACGAAACCATTCTTAAAAATAGTAGATGACGTAAAAAGGAGAAAAGTTCTCCTCCAAAAATGCACTGAAGATTTTATGGTTAAGACGAGCATAATAAGGAGCATGTTTTGCTGTGTAACGGATCGACCTGTATCTCGATTTTCAAGTTGACGAATGAAGCCCACGTAGAGACACTAGAAAAGAAATGTAGCATGTACCCAGTGAAGAGTCTAGTGAATTCTTTTTTCCTTGCTCAAAACATATCTCCGTCACTCTCCTATCACATGCGACTGCAAATGTGCCTTTTTTTTGATCGAGTATGTGATGTTGTACCTCATAGCCTAACAAGCGCTGCTTCACAGCAAGTTCAACCTCAGACAGTCAGGTCCACGCACACCGCTTGAAAAAAAATTCTGAATGCTCAATCCGTAAGCAGTATAACACACCCATTTTGTGTGACTACCATAAAAATAATTTCAATGATTCATTGAATGCTATTCTTTGCTACAGAGCTGAGTTCGCTGTTCGAGTGTTTACCCAATGGCCAACCTATTCCTTGCGTCCCTCGTGGCAGATCTTTATGTTCTTCTGATACAAATTATCTTTGTGAGCAATCTCTCCCTTCTGCTGAGCCTTCCCTCGGTGCCGGGTCCAGGTCTCCCCCTGCTGATCCTCCTCTCCGTGCCAGATCCAGGTCTCCTCGTGCCAGATTTACTTATACTAGGCTTCATCCTGCTAGAAGCTTGGCTCCTCCCACCAAGCTTCCTTCTCCTGACGGATTGGGGTGTGATCTTGAACATCTCAGATTTATTCGACTTTATTGTTTAAGGAATATGCACCAGGTATTTGAACTCCGTAGATACACTTTTCCTGATGATTCACCGACCAAAATAAGACTGGTACCGGGACTAAGGTATGAGCCTTTGGCTGCCCTAGAACAAATTGTATTGGCAACACCTGGTGGTGAGGCCTTTGCAATATTGGAGAAATTTGATATTCTTGCTGGAATCTATATACACAATCAACGAACTACGAAACGGGTGAAAATAAACATGAGAAGCGGACTAGTCACCCCATTGACCCTAGATGAAGTTAGGGAAATCAAAGTAGGTAACCGCCACACAATCTCGGATAGTTATCAGGTAGAGCATATAAACCCTTATGTATTCCGCATTTCTGAACATTAATAATTCAATTAAAAAGTTTTAAACCTAAAAGATATTATTTTTTCGGATCCGCAAGTGCACTACAAACCCTAAACGGAGATAACGATCACTCAGTGTTTCAACGTCATAGTGGAGACGTTGTGCAAAAAATTCTTGCAAGGCACTGTTTGTACCATCAATAGAGTACTTTATTATATTCTTTTTGTAGATTATCCAGCAACCAAGAACGTAGAGAAAAGGGGGGACACAATATTAGAAACAGTCAAACTCTATTCATTATTATACGTAGGCGATGCAGTCCAAGTAAGGGATTATGGAAAATAGATAGCGATGTCGTTGAATTTAGTAGAGGATTTTCGCTTATCAGGATCTCAATTTAAAACAGGAAGAAGATAAGAGAAATAGGTCAGAAATACTTTGAAACGACTTGAGTTGTAAAGTAGATATTTAGGGTTAGAAGGAAAATTAGAGCGTCAAGCATCCCGTTAAGGTAATCTCGGTTTGTGTCATAGAGATAAGTTGGAAGATTCTTGGATTTCAAAAAAAAAAAAAAAAAAGGAAGCTGGAGAGCAATATTTCCTGAACGAAGGGTGAAGGGGTATAGTAAAACGTTTCGAAATGAAATGTTGAGAAATCTGGGATGTGTTTCGAGAAGTGATGTGCAAAATAATCTGATTCGACACTAGGCCGACATTTTAGCGTTAAATATGAGTCGAACTTTCCACAACGATTCGTGCCTCAAGTCAAATAAGAAAAATTCGATTCATCTGAGCCTTGAATCGAGAGGAACGAATGCGACTACAGCAAAGCAGTACAACAGAAAAGAACGACAACTGATATAGCATTAGCAAAAGTAAGAGGAAGCCCAAATTCATGGGGAATTTTGGGTACGAGAGTGATGGTGATAGGCTGATAAGATTTAGAATGGGAGAGGGAGTTAAAATATGTAAGTAATGTATAGAAAAAGACGAGAATATCTTGAAAGTATGTAGATGTGAGCAGCAATTTTGGTTGTTAAAGGTCACCGACATGTATTGGAATAGAATTGATCTGGGGAAACGACTAATTATAAAGTCGGCAAAGTCGAGAGAGGTTGATGGAGAGGGATGAGGAGCTAAATGCATTGATTTGGGAAAAGCGAAAGAATAATTCCTGAGAAGGAGAGTAATAAAGTAGTGTTGTCGGATAGAGATACAATTTCCAGATTAGTACTCGTAGGAGGAAACGGCAGCCCAAGGGAAGATCGCAACGGTTTTCGAATGAATTATCATCCTCGACGATTTGATAAAAAATATAAATGAGGGAATCACATAAGATTTTTAGATAAGGAAAACATGAAATTAATATGTAGAAATACTTGAGCCTGTAAGAAGGTGAGAGCATAATCAAATAATGGAGAATTATTCAATTTTGTACACTGAAGGGAGTTTCTCGTCTGGCTCTCATTTAACTTTTGAATCGTCCTTGGTGTAAGAAACACGATTTAGAGTAAGTAAGACACCTTGAAATTTGCGATCTTATAATGAAGTCAGATGAGAAGGTCCTATTCGTATATCCTGCGGAAGGACTGCTGTCAAATAGGGATGGAATTGGATGAGAAGGTTCAGACTATCAGGATAAGGTTATTGCAATGCAAGAATGAGGAGAAAAGGATGTCTTAACAGGCATGAAGACAGGTCTCAAAGAAGATCGGAAGATACGGTTTTAAAATAGAAGGAGAAGATTCAAGGGGAGTGGATTGTGGATGGAGGATAATGAGTCGTGTATGATGTGATAACAATGGATGAAGATATGGAAGGATAGAGGGATTCAAGGAAAATTGAAAGGGAGAAAGATATTCGCACTGTTCAAGAAAAGGGAATACACAGAAGCCGAAAAATTAGAGCAGGAGACGGCGTACAAAGCAAATTTTGCAATAGAAAGGACAGTGTAGGCGTCTTCCGTGCATCTCAAAGGCGCATTCACATCAGTCGATAGGAAAAGGTTGTGGAAGACGATATGTGAGAAGGAAGTAGGGAGAGGTCTGATCATAAAGAAAACGGAGGTGAAAGAGGAGAAGAAAGATGAAGTGAGAGGAGGGGACAAGATTTCGAAGGTTTTCTAGATGGATAATGAGTTGATGCTGGGGTGTACACTCAGCCTGACGATTTTTTCGATTTTGATCGCTGACATGAGGAGAAAGCTACAGTTATGGTATTCAAGAGTGGAGATTAAAGTGATAATAGCAGATAGTAGAATAAGGGAGAGACAGGCAGCGCAGGAAGTAAAACAGTTTATACACTAAGTTTTCACGTTTTGGGGAAACAGACAAGTGGATGTTCATATTAAAAAGAGAGTCAGAAGGGCAAATTTTGGTGTGAAGGACGTTTAAGGATTGTGAAAGTAGTTTTCTGCAGAGGATTTTAGAATGAGGATGAAGCTGTTTGATTTGCTTGTGCCAGGTGTGCTGCTGTATGAAGAAAAGGTGTAGGGCTGATAGAATAGTGAAGAGGTGGGTAGAAGTAGGAGAGTTATATGAAGTGAAAATTGGTGTCGGCAACGGGTTTTTATATTGTTAGCGGAGAGACGGGGAGAACGAGTTTCGGGATTTCAACAGGCAGCTAGGCTTGTATGTTTGAGAAGAATTTCGGGGCAAGGAGGAAAAGTATACGAATGAAGTAGTGTTTGAGCAAGAAGGAACAATGAGGAGATGATTAAGGATTAAGGATAAGATAAGATGGATTAAGGATAAGAGAGAAAGGTATTTTGGTCAGGTAAGTCTGCCTACAGATGAAGTTAAAGGGAGCCCTGAGGAAGAGAAGGTGTGTGAGATTCTTAAAAGAACAGCATAAAGAGAGAAGGTAGAAGAAGAGCAAAATATAAAAGGCTTAAGGTGAAATAAGTTGCTTTAAGTTGATAAGACAGAGGGAGAAAGCGCATAATTTGTAAGAGAAAGGAGAGAAAGAAATTAAGGAATTTAAAGCGGAGATGAAATGTGTTCTGGTTACCTCAGGCTACGAGGTTGTTCAAATTTTGCGAAAAGGGTACTCAAAGGTAAAACACTCTCTGCAACCATTTATACTCTATAAATCTGATTTCACTTTTCCCTTGATTTAAAAAATTTTTACGTCAAGGTCTAGAAGAACTATTTCCAGATAATGCCAGAAGGATGCCCGGTAGTTTGTGCCCTGAACCACCAATAGTAAATTCAGTTTTCAATTGCCCGATTCTACGTATTAAAAGTGCACTTTTTAATAACTCGTACAGTCCATTCAAATTCTATCTTGAAAAACAGGACGACATAATATGGTAAAATCTCGATGATTTGTGAAAGAGAGAGTGGTCATTCGCGATCAAACAATAACGGTTCTACCGGAAATTTTGCCAGCCGCCGTCTTTGAATACATGACGTCGCAACGTCCTTGCGACCAACTTTAGTTTCTGCGAACATTTACACCCTCCCTCATTCTTTTCCTAGGAGTTTACTCCAGTCCAGGTGGACTACGCCTTTGGTAAGTCAAAGTACAAGTTCACTGACTCTAAAACGAAAGTAACCAGTGAACGGGGCGAGGAAATCTCCGATGCCTCCCCCTCGTTGCCCACTAGTTCGTCAATTCCGAAAGAAAAAGGACACAAATCGCGATCAATTGGTGGAGAGAGACACCAACCTGCAAGCTTCCTTCGGCCTCGTATGGCTCCTGGTCCCAACATATTCTATTAATTTTGATTGGGTTCTAATTCTTTTCCTCAACGACTACACGGTCATAAATGCTGTACAACGAATACCTACAAGGCGGCTGATCGTTCATTTCCGCGGAGGTACAGACCCCGAACCACATAAACGAAGCAGCATGGACGGACAGACGGAGTTGCGCATGTTGGCTTACGGTGGCCATCGCCATGCCCCTCTCTACAATTCATGTTTGAATGCCACGAAATACAAAATGCCGAATACAACTGAAGCGAATTCCTGAGTTAACAATCCATTACAACTGAGGCGAATTCGCAAGTGGATAATCCATTACAACCTAAGCCAATTCTTGAGTGGAAAATCCAATACAACCGAAGCGGATCCTTGTGTGGGCAATCCATTCCGGATATTCTCGAAATGGCGGAAATCTCATCCACCAATTCATCCGGAGTTCCTCAGCCTCTCGATGGTGAGTCTGCCTTCCCTTAGACCAGCGCCTACCCTGTTCTGATTGTGTAGATGGTTTTCCGCCTTGTCTTACGTTGAACATGTTCTCCATGGAACCAAATCCTAACCTATCAAATTTTGTTTGAGTGCTAGTGTTACCCTAATGCTGTACATTGAGTTGAGCAGATTATTCAAACATTTTACTGTAATATACATCAATACGAGTCTGAAAGAGTATCAGTGGCCAGCTCATTTAGCTATTACTTAACACTTGGGCTGCTCGCAGTCAGCCCTATAGTTGATTCATTGTTCAATATTCTTTTTCCCAACGATTTTACTCTAGTTTAAGATAATTATATTTTATTTTGTGCGGGGACTCAAATACTCCGTCACAACACAAATCTTATGCAATGTCAGCATCAAGCTAAGCCACCTATAGTCCCAAGAATATTCACCTTTCCCTTCTTTCACTATTGGTACCACTATTACCACAACGGGCTCGTCGGCCTTCAATATCTTGGCCACCTTCTGGAACACCTTGCATCTTGCAGCTCCCGGAAGATGTTCAATACCGGAACCTTCGGTTTTTGAAGCGCATAGGTAACAGTGCGAAGCACTTTTGCATTTTGCGGACCTGTGTTCCTCTTCGCCGCACCTTCAGCAACTCGCCTTTCTATCGGATCCGGTGCAACACGCTGCCATATGGCCGTAACCATGACAACGGTAGGCCTGGGTCACCTGAATCTTATTTCTTATACTACGGGACACCCAATCAACTTTGAGGTGCACTGTGCGTGTACGCTTTGCGGCCAAGTCTTCATCCAACTCAACATAAGCCTCAAGGTTAGCCCCAAGGGCCTTTCGCGACAAAATTACTCTCATGCTCCCCTACATGCTGGCATCGAAGTGCTCCTGAATCGCATCACTGACGTCTACACCCTCCGTAAACTTGTCGAGGTCAAGCACCTCGAACTCGAGACGAGGCACCAGCTCGCAGACTTTTCCTTCTTCACCAACTACCTCCTTGATGACAGCGGCAGTTTAGCTCTGCCCTCTTCCTCGTTCCCGACTCCTATGAGGATAGCGCCCTCCCTGGTTTTCCAAACACCCTTGATTTTTAAACCAAGTTTCCGGTCCGGTTCCATCGTCCTCTTAATGTTGCGTGGGACCACGGCGTAGCTTGAACCCTCGGACGGTTTGATAAGAACCACCGCAGGTCGAGCGTGCCTCTTCCGGCGTGCCTTCCTGCGTCGAGCGTGCCTTGCTTGTTCTTCTTTATATTGCTCTGTGGGGCAGATGATGTCACAAGCGGAGAATCCGCGGCCACAGTTACAATTACCCGCCATCGAGTCTTCACCCTCTCCGGTGCAGGTTTCCCCGCGCTGGAGTCTGGGGTAATCGCGGTGGATTCTCTCTGACTCTTTCCTTGGACAAAGACAGTTATGAAATAGCTCTGAATGAATACAAGTGTAAGAGATAGATTTAGGATCTTCAAATTTTGAATTTACCGTCATAGCAAGTTCGGCTATTGACCGAACATTGTCGATCGCTATCGAGCGAAATGGAAGGCGAGAGAAGGCAGAGTCCTGCCAACCGCGAGAGTGAACACGTCTTTTACCTCTTATATTATTAAATAAAGTTCTTTTTCAATAATAAACTCGTTATGGAGTCAAACCCAACCAAAATCCTTCGGTCATCCAGGAATCGACCTTCTACAGTTCAGAAGTGGGATCTAATCGGAAAATTAGATCCAACGCGATTAAACGTGACTTGGTAAGGGTCGGTAATGGCCGACAAGAAAATTCAAGAACAAAGGGCAAGTGACACTCTTCAAACTTTGTCGTTTTGAATGTGTTCCAGCTGTGTGCAACGCGAGTTAGGCCTAGTGCTGAGAGTGTGGCTCTATTGAATATTTTTAACGGTGCGAGTTTAGTGAAAGTGCCTTCAAAGAGTTTATTCTTGTATTGAAAGTGTAGAGTCAAAATGGCTCCCGGAAAATGCCTGCAGGATTACACTGGGGATGAACTCAGAGAAATCTTAAAAGATGACCGAGCGTACGGTAGGAAATAAAGCAGAGTTGATTGCTCGCGTTTATGAAAAAGATGTCGGTGGAGCGTGGGGAGAAGACTCCGGTGTTACGTTGGAGAATGCAAACTCTAGTTTGTCTGAAAAGAATTACGAATCCATGACGACAGAATTTAGTTCGTTATCGCAAGAACTGGGAGCAGCTGGGATGGAAATTGAAAGATTGGAGAGTAATGCTCGAAGGCAAGCTGAAGCAAGAGAGCGTGAAAGAAATTTGGAAGCAGTTCGAAGTGAGCGCGAATTGTTAGCGCAGCAACTGCAAGAAGCGATAATGGAGTTGGCTGGACTACGGAACGGAGAGCCTGGACCGGCACTGAGGAACGATGAAAATCTGTCCAGACAAGAGTTGGAACGGATTGAAGCTCAACGTTTCGATCAGGAACAACGTCAAATTGAATTGCGAAGGCAAACAGTGGCTAGAGAAGGCGCGTTGATCACGCCAAAAATCACCATTCCTGCCATTAGTGAGCTGTTGGGTGTATTTGATGGTACGCGTGGAACATTTGACAGCTGGAAGCGCCAGCTAAGACTCTTCAAAAACATCTACAAACTAGATGATGATATAGTGAGAATATTAATTGGTTCGAAACTGAAAGGGAAAGCATTAGCCTGGTTCCACTCTCGTTCAGAACATTTAAGCATGTCATCAGACACTTTTTTGGCTGAGATTAGGAAAATGTTCCATCAGCGTCCGAACAGAGTACCTTTGTGGAAGGAATTTGAAGGAAGAGTTTGGAAAAAAGGTGAGATGTTTAGTGAATACGTGCATGTTAAAACGATTTTGGCAAATCGAGTGCCAATGAAAGAGAGTGAACGAATTTACTTTATTGTTGATGGTATTCCAGAAGTGTCTTTACGCGATCAAGCGCGTGTACTTCGATTTGACTCGATAGAAACAATGTTGTCGGCGCTTGAAAAAGTGACCCTACAAGCAAGGAATATTGCTGGTGAGAAAAATTATAATGCATCAAAAATTTTTATTAAAGATGATAAAGCAACCAAATCTGAATCAAAAGACTCGAAAGCGTCGTCGTCGAGTAGGATTCGTTGATTTAATTGTGGAAAGTGGGGACATTTCTCAACTGATTGCGACTAGAAGCCACGAGAAAAAGGATCTTGTTTCAAGTGTGGATATTTGGAGCATGTTTCCAAGGATTGCCCACTACGAAGACAGAAACGAGAGAAGGAAGTATTCAACATCGATTGTAAGAGTGACAATGAGTTCTACAGGAATGGAGACTACGAGCTAATCATTGACAACGAGGTTTTCAACATGACACTTCTGACGCTATTGGACAGTGGCAGCCCAATAAGCTTCATCAAAGAGAAATTGGTAATTCAAGCGGCAATTGAGGTAACAAAAAATAAACAATCAGATTATTTTAGCATAAACGAATCTCAATTGAAAATACTCGGATATGTAAATATTAACGTTTCTTTAGGAAGGATCAAGAGAGAAATAAAATTGTTTGTCATGGACAATGAAACTATGAAGTCTCCTGTAGTTTAAGGTCGAGATGCTCTTAAAATATTGGGGTTTAAACTTGTCGAAGAAGAATTTAGTATGGAGGAAGTAACGCGAGAAAGTTGACGCAGAATTGAAAACTGTGGTAAAAGAACACGAACCTTTTCATTTCTCTCCTCGTCGAGTAGCGTATACGGAAAGAAATCGTTTGGAACAAACATTGTCAGAATTATCTAATAGAATGATTATTTGTTCTAGTGAGTCTAAGTATTCGTCGCCAATAGTTCTGGTTAAAAAGAAAAATGGCGAAAAGCAAATGTGTGTAGATTTTTGCACATCGAACAAGTTGATTGTCAAAGACAACTACCCACTTCCCTCAATTGACGATCAATTAGATGTTTTAAATAAAAAGAAATACTTTTTTCTGTTAGATCTTAAAGATAGATTTTACCGTATCAGAATATCACCAGAGTCGATCAAATATACGTCGTCCACAACACCTTTAGGTAAATATGAGTTTCTACGCATGCCATTTGGCCTTAAGACGGCTCCTACTCATTTTCAAAGATTTATAAATGATGTTTTCAAGGAATTAATTAAATCAGGTGGGGAGGTCAGTTGGTCGTGGGGGCTAAGGCATAAGCTTTGGACCCATGCTACTGTCTGGTTGTGGGTTCGATTCCCGCCTCGCAGTCTGGAAGAGCTTCGGCGGGACACGGAGAATCGTGAGCCCGGTACCTCTAGAGTTCTTTAAGTTCTCCAAGTATTAAGTAGCTGTTGCTCTTGGTGGTTCGTAACCCACCGTAAACTGTAGGTCCCCCTCATCCCTGAGTTAGTGGTGAGGTGTGCAAAGGAATAGAGAGAAGGTCATGCAGAGACTCTCAAAGCCCGTAACAGGGAGAGAGCATACACCAATATTCCAAATAAATCAGATGATTTATTAGTTAACATGGATGATATATTAGCTGCAACATTCACAATCGAACATCATCTATTTGTACTAAAGAAAGTCTTCAGGGTCATGGTTGAGAACAAATTGGAGATCCGTTTAGACAAATGTAGTTGTATGTCCACTCTGATTGAATTTTGAGGGTATCGGAACTCTGAACTCGGTATCTCGACCACAGATTGCGGAATTGAGGCAGTCTTGAACTTCCCAGTGTCTAGGAATGTTCGCGAGTTACAAAGTTTCATAGGACTTGTCTCCTACTTAAGAAAATTGATTGAGGGTTGTTCAGTTGCGGCAGAGCCATTATATGATTTGTTGCGCAAAGAAGTTGAATTTGAATTTGATGAGAAAAAATTGAAGTCTTCAATCTTTTGAAGAGAAAGTTGGTCGGAGCTCCAATTCTTTCGATATATGACTCAAAAGACGAAACAGAATTGTACTGTGATGCAAGTAGTTTAGGATTCGGAGCAATTCTTATGCAACGCAAAGCGGACTTGAAGTTTCATCCTTGTTCTTATTTTTCTAAAAGAACGTCCGATACTGAAAGTCGTTTGCACAGCTTTGAGCTGGAAATGCTAGCTATTATATACGCACTTGGAAGATTTCGAGTTTATTTTTACGGAATCACCTTCAAACTTGTGACCGATTGTAACTCACTCACACTTGCATTGAAGAAGAAAGAAATAAACACTAAAATCGAAAAATGGGTTATGGAGTTGCAAATGTATGATTTCACAACGGAGCACTGCGATGGCAAAAGTATGACCCACGTAGACGGTTTAAGTCGTTGTAATTTCGTGAGTGTTATTGATGATAATTCCTTCGAGCGAAATCTTATGTTAGCACAAACTCAGGATAATCGAATCGTCGAAGTCTGCAGGAAGTTAGAATTGTCGGAAGACAAGCAGTTCGAATTAAGAAATGGTATTGTTTACCGTAAGAGAAATGATTTATTATTATTTTACATGCCGAGCGGTATGGAGAAAAACGTTATTTTCAAATACTACGACGAATTGGGTCATATCAGAGCCGAAAAAGTATGCGAAACACTTGGTAGAATTTATTGGTTTTCCGGAATGAGAGAGAAAGTCAGAGATCATATCTCTAACTGTTGCAAATGTATCGCCTTTACACCTTAATCAGGCAGAGTCGAAGGTTCGGTGAACGTAATTCCGAAACGTGATAAGCCATTCGAAAATGTTTATATTGATCACGCGGACATCTTTGATTGTGGAGTCACTGCATCTTTGGAGACAATCGCGCACCTTATACAGTATTTCCTGAATTATAGTAAGCCTAGGGTTATCACGACAGATCGAGGAACTTGTTTTACCTCGAAAGAATTCGAAGAATTCTTAACCGAATTCGACATTGTACATCATAAGATCGCTACGGGATCACTTTAGGCCAATGGTCAGGTTGAAAGGGTAAATCGGACCCTAGCCCCAATGTTGAGCAGGTAAGGTGATAATAATTAACAAAAAACTTGGCCTAAAGTGATTTTGGAAGTCTAGTATGCTTTAAATAAGCGGTGCACAAAACCACACACGAAGTTCCAAGCTATCTACTTTTCGGTGTATCTCAACGCGGAAAAGTTAACGATAATATAAAGGAATTCTTAAATAGTAGTGTAAATTGACAGAGTAGGGACTTAGTTCAAATTCAAGCTGAAGCGCAGAAAAATACCGAAAAGTCACAAGATTATAATAAAGAGTATAGTGATAAAAAGCGAGAAAATCCTCATGATTACCAACTTAGTGACTACGTTATGATTAAGAATTTCGATTCCACGCAGGGAGTTTCTTCTAAATTGCTTCCTCGTTTCAAGGGACCTTATGTTATTTCGAAAGTTCTACGGAACAACCAAAACGTCGTCGCTGATATAGAAGGTTTCAAATCAGCTCAAAGAATATATAAGGGGGTTTGGGAACTAGCCAATATGCGGCCATGGGTTTCAACCCAACGTTTAAACAACGAAAATTCATGTAATGCATCCGAGGACGGACGTTAAATCAGGACGGCCGAATCTGTAAGAGATAGATTCAGGATCTTTGAATTTTGAATTTACCGTCATAGCAAGTCCGGCTATTGACCGAACATTGTCGATCGCTATCGAGCGAAATGGAAGGCGAGAGAAGGCAGAGTCCTGCCAACCGCGAGAGTGAACACGTCTTTTACAAATTATATTATTAAATAAAGTTCTTTTCCCATAATAAACTCGTTGTGAAGTCAAACCCAACCGAAATCCTTCAGTCATCTAGAAATCGCCCTCCTACACAAGGTGAACATGGTATGTACAAGCAGAAGGATGGGAAATCTCTTGTGAGAATACTTAGGGTGAGCCAGAGACAGCTTGGCTTCATGAGATTTTGAAAAAAGATCCACAGGCTTGTTTCGTACTGCTCACTTTCGAAATAGCAAGGTTGCCAAAGGCAATGAAGAAAAACTGATCCACCTGACAAAATCCAATCCCAACGTTTCCATCAAACTCGAACTGACTGAAAAGAAAAGTTTTTGGATCAAAAGAGAGAGGCGGTCGACTGCCATTTTTTCGCAAACTTCGTGGATATTATATAGGTGTAATAAGCCATCGGCTTCCTTTTGTCCCCTTAAGTTGTCAGAGGTGGATAGCGCCCAACTGTGGGGCGTTGTAGTCAAAAGCCTCCTACAAATACTGAATTATCTGAAAAATTATATCCAGGGATAATTCATACTTTTCATTTCTTGCCGGGGACTTTACCGAAAACCTTACACTAGTCGAACAAGATGAGCGAAACGCATCACAATGTTCTAGTTTTACAGCTTTTGGCTTCCAGCAAATCCGAAATGATCTCGGAGTCAGGTGAATATTTCGAGATAGTCCTTGATACTTATCCGAATTAGGTGAAGCTTTGATAAATACAATGCAGAAGATTTGTCACCGTGTTACAAATGTGCAGAAAATCTTCTGGTCAGACCTGGAGGAAAAGGAAGTTCTGAGTCGTCATACCAACTAGAAATGTGTGGGAAGCAGATGGTTACCTGTTTCTTCGAAGAAAAATCTGTACAGACGACTCCACAAAAGGAGAGGGTGAAGAGCAGGAATCTACGACAGTTCAGGAGGGGAGTGAATGGGAGTCCTGTTTGAACGAAATGTTTCCCAGGCAGAAGTCCTGCCTATTCGCTTAAGGAGGAATTGGTGGAAAAAGACATTGTCATCAGAATTCTGATGATTTCAATTGATTCACAAGCTTTTCGAAGCTTCTGATCTCCCTGATCTAGGGAATGTTTATGAGAGATCTCTGAATCCACTTGAACATCCTATTTGTTCAAGGTCCAGGTCTGCTCCTGCAACACCTCTTCACATAAAAAACCATCCTGCAGAGTCCGCTCTTTTCAGGCTTTCGCCCACCATCAGCATGGTTCTCTTTACTCGGCTTCCTTCTCCTGACGGAGAGGGATGTGAATATGAGAATCTCCGATACATTTCACTTTATTTCCGCAAGAATACGCATCGAATATTCAGACTTCA